>VWYP01001510.1:0-49417 GCA_013400435.1 Pycnonotus jocosus | reverse complement strand
AAAAAAAAAAAAAGATTTTAATTTATGTGTTACATTCCTGGTACTTTAGTGAGTTTTTTCCTCATCTCTTGGGTCTACTTACCCAATTCATGAACCAGCTCAAGACTCCACAGCAGTTGAGTGATACTAATAGAGATGCTTTAAGAAGTTTTTAATTTTGTAAATTAAACTTGTGTATTTCGTTGAGTGAAAAGCATTCAGGCATACATAAAGTTTTTATAGATTTCAGTCACTATGTGTCAAAATTATTTTTGTACATCATTTAGATATAGATGTTAGATAATTAAATTTTGTTTCTCATTGGCATCTCCTGTACAAACAATCTAAAAATCCTTTGTAAAACTCTTGAAACAAAACAGCTTTTTGTATTGATCAGAGCACTGAATTTGCACTCTGGGACCACAGAATACGTTTTAATTCAAAAGTTACGTTTTATCATTGTAGAATAACCTGTGCACTTCCAGGTTTGATTTCTGGTAGAGGTGTACAGAAAATATACATAGGCTTGGTTTGGGGCGTTACTGTACGCATGGTAGTCGGGCTGTGTTTATTTACATCAAACCAGTTCCAGGGTGAGTTATGGTCACAGTCACAAGTGCCCTGAACTTCACGTCTACTAATCAAGATGCAGACTTTTCCCATTCTGTTCTGCTGTTGCCTTTGATAGTCCAGTCGCCTTAATCCCAACCTGTGCTTTGTCCTGACCGATCTGACTGAGGCCCAGCAGGGCTCATCAACATATTTATGTCTCTGCTGTGCCTCTGGATGATCTGAATTCTCAGTGGTTGGGATTAGCACAGCTCCCAGTCCTGCCAGCTGCTCAGTAGTGTTGTTCTGGGAGACAGCCTTTTTCCATTCCCAGGTCTAAAAGATCAGGATGTGGTGCTGAGCTTGTGCTCAATGATGTTAAGACTTGAAATTCAGCATGAAATATCTCAGGGGTATGAACCATGCAAATTAAAAATGAGAGGGTGATGTTCTCCATGCTGATATCTATTAGGATTATTCATAACTCTAACAACTTATAGTCCTATGCCAAGGACTCCAACAGGAATGAAGAAAGGTGACCAAAGTAACAAATTAATTGTGTTGAACCATGTATATATTGTGGTGCTTAGGATGCAGAATGCAGGTTGCCTTGGGATAGTTAGTGTCTTGCTTGACATACTGAGATACCACAAAAACAACTGTACATAGCTCAAACAGGTGTATCTGGCAGCTAATGTGGGACAATAATAATCAGAACTACTGTCAGTAAGAGTGGAAAATCTGAGACAGCAGAAGTGAAAAAAACAACCTTCCTAAATCTCACTGCAGTATGTTTAATTATGTATATAACACTTTACTGTGATCATATAAAATCATGCCTCAGTTTAAGAGAGAAATATGAAGGATTCTAAAACACACTCAAAACCACAGGGACTTTATCTACATAAAAAGAATTTATCCATAATAAAGGCATAACAATAGCAAAGAAGGATTAAAATGTATCTGTACCAAGGAACAGTGGTTGAGCAAGTTCTCATCATAGCCATGTCCAAACTTAAAATTTTAGACCACCTGAATAATTGGTCTTACTCAAAGTTATTTGAACTGTTAAAGCTGCATTGCTTTATTATGAGCTGTAATTTTCCACTAATAGTAGTTGAAAACATTTGTGAAATACTTCATCGATCTTTATTTTTTTTTTCTGTTATTTTAGTTCTTCCAGCAATTATTTTCAACTGCACCTGCCATTTAGACTAAAAGTAGTAATTTCATTGTGCCTAAAATGTTTCAGTGGACAAGTACAAATTACCTATATTCAGTGACTTAATGCAACAGTAGAACTTTAATAGATCATATCTGTATCATATTGTATTTTAGGTTCTGGCAATTAAATAGGATAAAGGCACTTCAGAAAATACATCTACAGCTCATTTGTTTTAGATGATAATCTCTAATGTAATTAACAGAAGTAGGAAACTCACTCTTAATGACATTGCTTGTAAAATTCATTTATGGTTTTATCACATTTTGACTGTTTATTTAAAAAATTAAAGTTTTGAATCCCATGTGGTTTTTCCCATGCCATGTAAATTTTGTGGTTAAATTCAACCCCTTAAAATGTAGATGAATTTTACAAAGAAGCTACAAGCCCAAACTAGTGTAGAAATGAGAAATGTCGGTTTGCTCCAAACTGAGCAAAACAGTAAATTCTCAAAGAATGCAAGAGCATCTGGGAAGGGACTACAGTTGTTTTGGTTTTCAGAGCTAGTGCTGAGGAGAGACTTCAAAGCATTACAAATACGTGCTGCTCTTTATTCCCAGGGAGTCAAGGGCACAAGAAGGGTGCTCGGACCCCGAAGGCTCCCAAGCAAGCTGGGATGAACTGGGCAGATCTTCTCCCACCCCCTCCAGCACATCCTCCTCCCCACAGCAACAGCGAAGATTACAGCCTTTCAGTGGATGAAAGGTAAGAGAGAGGAAGACATTGTCCACCTCCCACTTTAATCAGCACTTAATTGAAGTGTGATTTGCCCTACAAGCTGGCAGTGAGACCTTCCTCCAGCACTGTTCTGGTGCTGCTTGTTGAGCTGTAGCATGGCAATTTGGAGAGCACTTAGTGCTGTGCATCCACCCAGCACATCCTAACTGAGCTGTTCTCAAGAGCACGGAAAACAAAGATTTGTTTCTGGGCTATTAATACATGTATCAGATATGCTAATTACACAGTACAAATTTAAGTCCTTATTTTCTTAAAAAATTAATTTTAGCTATGACCAAGAAATTCCTTGTCCCGTGCCACCTGCAAGGATGTATCTGCAGCAGGATGAGCTAGAGGAAGAGGAAGAAGATGAGCGAGGTCCTACTCCACCTGTCCGAGGAGCAGCTTCCTCTCCAGCCGCTGTCTCCTATAGCCATCAGTCAACTGCCACTCTCACCCCCTCTCCCCAGGAGGAACTCCAGCCCATGTTACAGGACTGTCAGGAGGATCTGGGACACACACAACACCAACCTGACCGGAGGTGTGTGAATGCAAATGTAGTGAGAGAGATGTGACAGCAGGCATCCGAGCCCCGCTGAAAATTCCTGTTGAATTTAGTGAGGCCAACAATTTCCCCGTTATTCTGTTGCTATTTAACTTCTAATCCAGGATGCTAGAACTACTTTAACCTAAGAAATAGGTAATTAAGTTGCTTTATTATTGTACCATGGGAAGAAATGCAGTATATCACTTTAGGGTACGTATGATGCTGACATAAGTTAATTTCACAATCATCAGGTTATTAAAGTGGTATCGTTAACACAGCTTACCATATAATTACAGTTCCATTGTTTCCAATAGATTTACTGCATTATTACCATAAAATAGCATGCATTATTTCACAGTAACTGTGCAATTAACTTGTCACCAATATGTATGAATATATATAAATATATAATTTATATAACCTATAGATTTTCCTCCTCTCATAAATCCTAATACAGGAAATTACTGCTTGCAAAATTTTCTTAACATTTCCATCTAACCTTATTTAAAGGAATGACCAACATTAATAAAGACAGATATTTGCTACAGGGAAATTCTGTTTCTTCTCTGAGTTGCTTTTACAACTGTTTTGCATATAAACTCTCACAGCTTCTCTCCCATAAAACAGTGAATTCTGAATGAGCCCTTTTATCTATGATGCTTACATCTCTTGGCTTTTGTTAGGAAGGCACAGCTTCTCCATCCCTAATGATGGGCTTTTATTATCTTTTTCCTCCCATGGTTTGCACATATTGTTTATTGCCACAAATACATGAACTTACCTGCAGTGTTCTTTTGTTAAATTTCTATTTTTAGCAAAATGAAAGCCTCTTACAATGAAATTTATATGATTTTTCTGAGCAGACTGTAGAACTTTGATTTTTCAACATAAATTAATAGATATTTATACATGTATTTTCCAGAATGTTTTTTAAAAGTTAGGTCATCCTTATGCTTCCCATTTTTTAAGTAGGCAGTAGTTATGCATCTTTTTTTAAAGGGGTCTATACCTGCTTTTACTTTAGCTCCCCCCTACTTGATCTGCCTTGGTTTGTTTCCTTTACTCTTTATGGTAACACTTGTGCTGTCTTTTCGTCCTTTCCTCTTCTTTCTTTTCCTCTTCCTTATCTTCCTGAGTCTTTAAAATCACTCTTTTCATTAGTGGATGGCTAATTTCCTGTAATTTCCATTGGCCTTGGTATGCTGGTCCACAGAAGTGTTCATTTTAATCACTTAAATTTTGTGGGTTATTTGAGAGGTAAAACTAGGTGGACACAAATGAAAAGGGGGAAAGCTTTGATGTGACCGATAGTCATGAGTGACTTTTCAGAATCTCTGTGGTTTTCTGGAGACTGGGACATGTGTCCTGACATACAGAATGGAGTAGACACAGAAGCAGATGTATACAAACATGCATAACCAGCCAGCAACTGCCTGGAAAGTAGAAATTTTGCTCAACACAAAGACTCCTGGCTAGTCACCATCAATGCCATCAAAAAGTAGTGGCAGAAGGAGCTGGAAGGATGCTCCAATTGAAGCTCCTAGGTCATAGAACTTGCTCTTTTTGTGGACTGAAAAAATAAAATGTATATTTATTTTGTCCCTCCTACAATGGTAAAGTCTAGCTTTGCTGAAAGTCTTAGAATTTGTTAGCCACTAGTTCTGTATTTTCCATCTTAGTTTTTAAAAAAAAAGTTGTTTCTTTTCTTTTTGCCGCATCCATCTCATTGGTTTAAAAATAGTCATACAATTCTATTTATTTGATTTTTAAGGCTTGTCTGGCTACTTGTTCCATCTGCTGGTGTCGATATGACCCAGGACTGCTGTTGAGGAATTGGGTGCTCAACAGCTGTAACCCATTCTGGAAGGGTGGGGTCCTGTCTCAAATGTCGTGTGGCAATAATTTCAAGCTAAGAATACATTCCAAGTAGTGCCTTTCCACATTGATTTGGGGTGTTTTGCAAATGGTGGGATTATAGTAAAAATAATGCCTGAAATGCTGTTTGTTGTACTTTTTGTTAGCTTTACTCATAGTTCTGCTCGGTGTTATTTTGTTTGCTGGTCAGAACCAGGCGTCTAGAATAGGATTCTGGTGGTGATGGTATACTGTAATATTTCTCTGTCTGGTGAGCTTGCTGGAAATACAGCAAACTGAAATAAAAACCTGTGATCTGGAAGAGTCAAAAAGGAGAGAAAAAACCCTAGAGATTTAGTGAGACAGCAGGTGATCTCAGTGTTAAACCCCAAGCTGAGATAGGAGACAATGTCACTGTTAAAGTGAGAACCTGCATCAGATAAAGGGAAAGAAGTGTTGTTAATCCTGTATGCCCATGAACCAGCTGCTCTCAATTAGCCTATCCCTAAAGGTTGGCAGCCAAACTACATTTTCAAGAACCCTGACATATTTTGTAACCAGTTACCTGTCTTCAATACCAAAACCTAGGGAATAGACAAATATATCACAGGGACATTTGTCACAAGAGCTTTAAATTCGAGCAGTAAGGCTTTATTGGGCAAGGTCTCTAGTCAAAGCAGGTACAGATTCCAGGCACTGACAGCTTCTGGGATTTGGGGGTGCTGTTATAAAATGATTATTGGATATTTATCCCTAACTATTCTTCATTCTGTTCAGTACTTAATACAGCAAGTGAAAAACAGTGATGATGTAGTCCAGGGAGGATCCAATTTGCTCCTGCTGTAGAGTATTAGGTCTTTCCTCCCTAACATTTCTATCCAAAACTAATGTATTTATGTATTCCCATTTATTAAAACATACCCCCCCCAAAAAAAAACCCAAAAAACAAAACCAACCACCAACTAAAATTGCATATCATCTGCACAAAAGAGTCAATTTAGCCATGAGAGTCATCATTTCTCAATGAGATAATAGGAGGGCAAAGTTGACAAAGGAAAATTACTTTGAATTTTTTTTCAAAGCAGACTGCAATAGAAATTCCTGGGGAGCACAGCCAACAGGAGAACCATTACTGCAGAAAGTGTGTTTTCCTGCCAGACAAATGGCAATTAAAGAGTGTGTCTGTGGCCCTTTGAAGAACTGTTGACAGTGTTGCTACCTGGAACTTCTGAGTGAAGTATTAACTAATCTTAAACATTGATCAGATATTTTATACTTTGCCTCCTTAAGCTGGAGATACCATTACTGACAAATTAAGATCAAAATCAGTTAATCTATACATCTTGGTACCCCTAAGACCTAGAACTAACACTGTGGTAGGAAATCCTTCTATTTCATCACCTAGATCAATTTTTAAAGTAATGAAACTGCAGTCTCTCTTTCCATACCTTTCTGAATCACCGGGGGGGTGGAGGGAAGGCAATGTTAATGGAGCAATCTGTTTGGATAGATGCATCTGTTGGCATTGATAGTTTCAAGCTATATGTTTGCAGTTATTTCATTTGCTTATACTCTCAAGGGTGCACAAATAATTTTTTTAATAGCCACATGATCTGTAGCCAACTCTTTGCTTAGCTCTACATGTGTTACTTAGGGAAAATGAGCAGCTTTATCATTAAAGTCACTGATATAGGAACCGTATTAAAAAATCGGATTTCTTTGTGATAGATTTCAAGCTGTGTAGCTGTCAGTTCTGATTTACAGCAAAAATATAAACTAAAAAAACCAAACCTGAGCCTTTCAGATATAAATTAGGTTGATTTAAAAAGGCAGGCCAAGCTTGCTGGGAAATAAAAAAACCCCTATTTTCATCAATCTGCTGTTTCCTGTGACTTTGTTATGTGATTTCAATTCTCCTCACCCTTGTGTTTTTATGCAGACGTCAACCTGTGAGTCCGCCACCCCCTCCAAGGCCCATCTCCCCACCACACACCTATGGATACATCTCAGGGCCCTTGGTCTCTGACATGGATACTGACGCCCCAGAAGAGGAGGAGGACGAGGCAGATATGGAGGTTGCCAAGATGCAGAACAGGAGGCTCCTTTTGCGCGGCCTGGAGCAGACCCCTGCCTCCAGCGTGGGGGATTTGGAGAGCTCTGTGACAGGGTCCATGATCAATGGCTGGGGCTCAGCCTCTGAGGAGGACAACATCTCCAGCGGGCGCTCCAGCGTGAGCTCCTCGGACGGGTCGTTCTTCACCGACGCCGATTTTGCACAGGCCGTCGCGGCGGCTGCCGAGTACGCCGGGCTCAAGGTGGCCAGACGGCAAATGCACGAGGCAGCAGGAGGTGAGTTGTCCTCTGCTCCGTGGGAGAACCAAAAAAGTGGCCATTGTGAAATGAACCCGCCTACAGGCGCTGTCTGAACTCCTGGTCTTGGGGTGTTCAGAAGTCAGGAAGAGGCAGAAAAGGAGTTTTGGTGAAACGGTCCTAATAAATTGCTGCTCTACAGTGTTTTTCATAAGTAGTTCCTAGTTCCTTGGTCTCAGTGATCACGGACAAACACCAACCCTGCTGGTGGATTTACACTCAGAACTGAATGAAAGGGGGAAAAGAAAGGATTATGGAAGTCTGTCTTTTCCCAGTATAAGGTGCCTAGTGTTTCCAGTCACTCTACAAGAGAAGATTTAATCCCCCTCTATTGAAATGTCCAAATAAATACTAAACCTTTAGAGTAATATTTTCCCCGGGGGATTGATTGTTTGTTTGTTTGTTTGTTTGTTTGTGGGGTTTTGATTGGTTTTTTTTTTTGGTTGGTTGGTTGGTTTTGGTTTTTGTTTTGGTTTTTTTTTGTGGAATTCTGTTCAGGCTTTTACTGTTGTATTATTGGGATGAACTGTCTTTGTGTTGGTTTCATATTTTGATAGCTGTTACGAGTTGCTTTTGAAATTGTAGATTATGCATATGCAGCAGGACCTTATGCATATGTTTATGTTTTCACTTCTACTTTCTCCTGGAACATCATCAAACATATAAAACATGGTATTTGAAATATTTCACTTTTTACGACATACTGGATACTAGTAGCACTGCATATATACAGGTAATCAGTAACCTTACTAGGCCAAATGGATGCTGTTATACTTCATCTAAAAAATAAGAATACAGGAGGCTGGTTTCAGGGATGCAGGTTTCAGGCAGTTCCATGAATGTTTTGACAATCAGTCCTATTAAACTGCCAGACCTGGAGAAGAGCTACTCTGTCACAACTGTGTCCACCCTGACTCCACAGATTTTCAACCTTCCTCCCACTTCTGACATCCTCTCCCAGTTAACAGTCCTTTGTTTCATTTCAACACAGCTGTTCATCATGAAGAGTGAGAGGGGAGGTAATTTAGTAATTCTGGATGAAATCCTGACCGATTGAAGTAGGTGGCAAAATTCCCATTGGTACCCATGGAGCCAGGATTTTATCCATTTTGTACAGATAAATTCCTATAAATAAGTGTAGAGACATATATATTTAGAACAGGTCTTTTTACATCCAGTTGCTAATATTTTTGCAACAGTTAAGTTCACATTATGCAATGATTTCTATAAATTGGTATTACATGTGCCTGACTGCATGTCCCTAAAACGTGACACTTTTCATCTGCAAATAATCTGTGATAAAATTCCAGCCATCCAGCCTCGATGCTTTCCTGAAAATTCATTCCAAGTGGCAGAGGAGACTTCTGTACCTGAGACCTGCTGGTCACTTGCTCTGCTTATGGCAGGGATAAATCTCGTGTGGTGCAAGCTAGGGGAGGGGAAACCTGAAAGGGAAACATTCTGCTCCCTCCAGAAACTGGCTGGGAGGGAATCCTGCTGATGGATTTTGTGCTCCTGGGGCAGGAGCTACCAGGCAGCTGGATAATTTCTGTGCAACCAAGCCAGCCTGCCTAATGATAGGATAGCAAATGCTTCAATTTAGTTACAGCTGATTCTAAAACTGGATGAGCTTTACTATTGTTCCAACCGTGTATTTTTAGGTTTTGCAAAGCTAGACCATTCTGCTGTGAAAAGCCAAAATATGGAAAGTCTCATTTTAGGTGAGAAAAATAATTGCTATTGTTCTCTAACCATTTGCAGGCCGTAGACATTTTCACGCATCACACTGTCCCAGACCCACCAGCCCTGTATCCACTGACAGCAACATGAGTGCTGTTGTGATACAGAAGGTCCGACCTGCCAAAAAGCAAAAGCACCAGCCAGGACATCTGCGCAGAGAAGTCTACACAGATGGTGAGTCCGCTGAAACGGGTGAGAGCCTCGCTGAACCTTTCTGAATGCGCAGCCAGTGCGTGCGCGTGGAATTTTTCCGCAGAGATAACTCTGTGTTTCAGAATTCAGTGATTTGTGTTTCCTGTTGCTAAACACACTGAACAGTTTAATCATTTTAAATGGCAGAGTTCCTTAATACTGTACATTGATGCTTCCACTCCAGAGCCTTGCACCTGTTTTCTATGGAGTCCTAATCGGCTAATTACCATCATTATTTAAGAGCCCAGATAGCTTAAATAGTACAGTCATTGAGAATAATGCGTGGTTAGGATTAAAATCTTTGTTCACGTGACTGACTATTGAAACCTTCAGAATGTGTCTTTTCCTGAAAAAAAACCCAATTCACCATTCAAATGGTGGACAGCACAAATCAGTGAATTGTAATCCTGACCACAGCATTGTTGCAAGCGGTTGCTTTGTGAGTGAAAGCAAAATCTAATCATCTTCTCTCATGCCTTCACACACAATATCAACTCTTGCTGAAAAGGTAGTGCTTGTATTCTCTTGGGGGTGTAGGATGATAATGCAAACATTGTGATGTTGTCTAGAGAGAGCCTTTAATGAAAATGCCTCAGGTGGTGCAGCTTTTATTAAAGCACTGCCTTCCAGTTGTATAAAACAATCCGTGGGCTTTGTTGGAAATTCATGTAAGATAAATTCCCCAAGACTTAACCCATCTTGTCAAGTTTGCTGAATTTGCTAACAGGAGGGAGATGTGGGGGAAGGGGAGGGGAGGGAAGGGAAAAGGAAAGAAGGGCAGAGCTCCCCACCTCCTGCTTCTCTGCAACAACAATCTGATTAGGACTTTCATTACCAGCCTGAAATTTTTCAAAGAGGGGCATCATTTGGCATTATCATATGAAAGGCTAATATTATAGATCCTTATCCAGGGTTACAAGAAGGGAGTTTTGAACCACTTCTCCCTGTGATTCCTGCCACTTGACGAAAAAAATTTAATACAAAGCTCAAAGCACGATGAGCAGAAGTAATTTAGCAATGAGTGGTTGTCCGTGCTATTATCTGTACTTTATTCCGAGTATTTTCTCTCAGTAGCATCTATCTGATATTAGGCTGCGTTAAATGCTGGCCTGACATAGTGCACCTGGGCCTCTTGGCTTGTGCCCAGGCCCCTTCTGTCAGCAAAACTGAGCTGTTGGAATATTATCTGATTTCAAGAGGTTATTACAGTGGTTTTTGTGCATGTTTGCTTCTGTGAAAGGACAACACAAGGTGTAAATCCCAAAACTGTACCAGAAATGTTTATGGTAGTCTCATAATGCCATTTCACAGGATTTTATTGACATTTTATCGGCTTTTATTCACTTGAAGAGATTGCTCTTAACTGAATAATTGGCAGAGCATCAAGCCACAATACAAACACAATAGCTAGGACATAAAAAATAAATAAATAAAGGTGTTTATGTGGCCATTTGCTTCTAACGTGGGGATAAATAAGAGATAGGCCTGTGTTTGATGACAGGTTTTGGTGAAAGCAGTTATACAGATTTAAATCACTGAGCCATTGTCATTAGATATTGCAATATAGATTTGACAATCATGATCGATATTTGTTTTGTGTTATGTAGCACCTGCTTACTTCAGCGTATTTTCTAATTAGGTAAGAATTTCCACTAACCTCTTTATAGTGCAATACAGTGTGGTCATTCAGGGAATAGCAAATTATGGCTTTAGTTCCTGCAGATCTAATAAAATCCAGTTCAAAGGTTGAAGGTCTTGTTTGGTTTTGATTTTTTTTAATTATTATTTTTCCCTCACTCTATTTGCATAAGCATATTTGGAGCCTTGCTGTATATTCCAACCATTCATTTTAATGGCCGCATCTAGTATATTGTGACCCTTTAGAATTAGCTATAAAATAACATACAGTAATTATTTTCCTTAGGTGGAGAAAAGTGATACGGATGCATAAATGAAACATTTAAGCACAATTGACCTTTCTGAGATATACTTAGACTTGATGAGTATTATTTATCTTTTTTTATAAAGGAGTGCCTCAAACAGAGTTGCTTTTTTTCCTCATAATGAGTGAACATATTTGTGTTTGTAGTAGTGGGGGAATAAAAAGCAGAAACATTCAATAAATACTAAAAAGAGAAAAATATATTACTTCATTACTTTCTCACCCTCTAAAATGGAAGAATTTAAAGATTTTCCATATAAAGAATTTTCTACTGTTCCCAAATTACCTGAATTAGTACTTGCTAACACTTTTATGAAATACAAGTGTTAATGAAGAATTTAAATGATTAGTTGGCAGGAAGGACATAAAGATTTTCATGAATAGTTGAAAATGCCAAGAGTACTATGAATAGCTATATATATATATATATGTATATCTTTAAAAATTCTCTAGTTTATTTTCTTCATACAGACAAATCTGTGAAGGAGGTTGGTCTTTGTGAAGGTGTGTTTGTTACTGATGTAGCAATAAAAAGCCTACTACTGCCCATTTTAAATAGCATACTCTCTGATCTACTCTGCATTGTCCAAGTAGTAACAACTTTGTATTTTCTATGAGCATTAGTTCAAGTCAGTTGCTACTTTATGTGGGATGGGATTTCGGCTCACTTGTTTTGTTCCTTGACAGTCATCCAGGCAGTGAAATGTTCTTCATATTTGTGGCTAAAAATCTTTGCTCAGTAGGTGGTAAGGATTAAAATGTATGAATTTTTAATTGCTCTTCATCTAGCCTTTTAGGAGAGTTTACTAAGAGTGCATTACAAGAACCAACTAGCAGATGTACCCCCCTTCTCAACTTTGACTGACCTACTTACATATTTAATTTAGAAAGCCAGACCTTAAAAGAATATGTTTGTCTTTTCTAAAAATATATATGGGAGACTCTCTTCTGAACTGTCTTGAGCTGATTTATCAGTTGTTATAAACCCTAGAATTGTAAGCATTTAGACAAAAAGGATAAAAGAACTTTGCCATTGTTCTGATTCAGTAGGTCTTAAAATAGAAATTATGTCTCACAATTCACATGCGATTTTAAAACCTGATTCTTCTTTAAATCTCTGAGTGAGAAAAAATACTAAACAACTTTGCAACTAACTGGCTGAGACATAACGGAGTTATTTAGCTGTGTTACCAATGACATGATGTCAGGGCAGCTGAATTTCTCACAAAAGGCAGTTGAACATCTGCCAAATATTCCTCAAATTTTCACTTGGAAATGTTAAGCCTTTATGCATGCCAACACCATTTGTACTTTTGTCTCCCTCTGCCTGTGCAGTACAATAAAAATCTACTCTGTATGAAGCAAATTTTAGCAAGGTACAAAATAAGTAGGAATGGACTCTGCTAAAAATCAGCTTGTTATTGAATTATAGTAATTTTCAGATGCTTGCCCTCTTCTCAGTCCTTACTTCTGAGTCCATTATGAGATATTTTGTAAATAATGATTTTTTCTTTACTTGGGGTAGGTTTTGTGGAGTGAAAATTGTTTTGATAATTGTGCAAAAGTACATAAAAGAAAAAAAAAAGGCAACAGGCCACAGTTTTTATACATCACATTGGGTATTGCTGTATGAATTTGTTCATGCAATTATTGTGTACAGTGTGAGCAGTGTTTCTTGAGAGACAAAGCACAAAAACAACTTCAGTACATGGGTACTAGCTCAGATTATGGTGTGTCTGGAAATCTTAAATGCTGTCTAAGGTTTTTTCGAGTCAGGAGCAATCTTGAATTTAGCATACCAGCATGAATGTGCAGTAGACTAAAAATTCACTTTGTGTCTTAGAGAATGATGGAATGGCATAGGTTGGAAGGAATCTCAAAGGTTATCTGCTTCTAACCCCCCTGCCATGGCCAGGGACACCTTACTAGACCAGGTTGCTTCAGAGCCCCATCCAGCCTTGCCTTGAACACTTCCAGGGGTCTTCTTCAGTATTGCACCAAGTCTATAACTGCTGTTTTCTTCAGGGTATGACTGAAAAATGTGCAGATTGATAGAGTTTAAAAGAGAAAGTTGCCTAATGAAGCCTAATTCCCTCATTGATCACTACTTAAAATTCATCTTGTTGTGCTTGTTTGTGGTTCTTCCACTTTAGTGTTAAACTAACTTAGCAGATTATTTTTCCTCAATACTGTTTTGCTTATGCCATGGTTCCTGTGTGTATTCTCATTTAGAAAATTATCATCTCTCCTTTCAAAAGACACCTGTGGAAGGTTTCTCCTGTAGGCTGGGCTATGAAATGGCATCCATTAATTGTTTGAGTTACATGGGAAGCAGGGTAACAGTAATACATAAGACATGAATGAAACCTGTGAGCACAGCTGACCTTTAACAAATGCTTCTGAGTTCTTTGTATTGGTTTGATGTTGCTTTGTGATTTATTTTTTATTCCTTACAATGGAAGCTTCCATTTTGCTTTTAATAAGAAGTGTGCCAGTTTGTACTTGAGGAGGCAGATTGAATCTGGATTTTCTCTGTGATCTGAGCTGTTAAAATAAATACCACAGGGGTGTAATAGTGTTGACCTCTGAAAGGGATTTTTTTTCCCTCTGTTAAGGATTCTTCTCAGTCAGAAGTACTGTGTTAAAATGAAGATTTTTATAGCTTCCCTGCAGGTTGCAAAAATGTTCTTGAAAGCGAATATCACTTTTCTTTAGTTATTACTGTACCATAGAGCTGCTGCCAGTTTATGAAACTTTTTATATCAATGCATCTTCCCTTTCCACAGTCAAGATTCAACACCACTTTGTTCATTGTCCTGTGTAGCTGGATAGGATTCTTGAACAAAGTAGTTTGTTCCAAGCTGTATTTTGTAGGCTACAGGAATGTTCCTTCCCTTCAGTATTCATTCAGCCAGTGCACTGCCATGCCACATCTGCTGGACACTGGCTCCAAGGGTGGCTGAAAAGGCTGATGTTGGGTATCTACACTCTCTTTTTATCAGCAGGTTCAGTCAAAGGCTATTCAGTGCTTTATTATAGAGGAAGTGAGTGGGGCATGTGAGACACAAGATACTGCGTTGTCCTTGTTTCAGCTGGGGTAGAGTTATTTTCTTCTCAGCAGCTGTTACAGTGCTTTGTTTTGGATCAGAATGAGAATGGTGTTGATGATGATTTTGTATTAAGTCATGTTTATCCTAAGTCAGAGACTTTTTTTCCTCGTCTCATGCTCTGCAAAGTGAGGAGGTGCACAGAAGAAACTGGGAGGGAGCATAGCTGGGACCAAACTGACACAAGGGACATTCCACGCCTTGGAACGTCATGTCCAGTGTATAAACTGGGGATTTACCCAGAAGGGCCCATCTGGGTTCAGGAAGGGGGTCTGGCATTGGTCAGTGGGTGGTGACCAAATTGGGTGACCAGTGGGTGGTGAGCAATCATGTTGTGCATCACTTGTTTTTTCCCTTATCATTATTATCATTATTATTATTAGCATTATTGTATTATTTTACTTTTGTTTTCAATTTTTGAACTGTTCTTAGCTCAACATACAAGTTTTACTTTGATTCTCCTCCCCATTCCACTGGGGTGAGAGAAGAGAGGTGGAAGGTTGAGAGAGTGGCTGAGAGGAATTTCATCTCCAGCTGGGCTTAAAACCATGAGTCCTTTTTGGTGCCCAACATGCACCTCAAGGGACTGAGATAAGGACAAATCCAACCAGAAAAAAAAAGCATCTGTGGTTCTAGAAGCCTACACTTCTGAGATTGAGTATCTTCATCCACTTCTGAATCAGTGTGTCCCCTTCTAAGGGAAGGCATACTGTAAGAAAAAAGTTTTCCTCAAGAAGGAAGGTATTGTTGGAATCTCCACAGGCTGATTGGGAGTTTGTCATACTTTTTAAACCTTGTCCAAGTTCTGTAATTGCTAACAGTGTTCTGTGAGGGATGGAGTCCATCTTCAGCCTTGCTTTGGAAGAATAGTTCTTGTGCTCAATAAGCTTTAGTCTGGATTGACATGGTCTTATGCACTGGGCTTTCAGGGAACATAGTACACAAAACTCTGGGGTCTTAGGCAGACTTCACATGAATTTTCTCATGATTGCTAAATTGTAAGAGATTATATACTTCTTCAGAATAACACTTTCTGCAGCAGGCATTGGCTCTTAAGATCACATGGCCAGAAATTCAAATCTGCATCTCCAAGGCTGGGCAGCTCAGTGAAAGTAGTTTGGTTTGCTCTTCAGTGGGGGGTCCTCGTGGGATATTTTTAGAAGAGGTAGTCTGAATGCTACTCTGATGGCTGGAATTACAGACTTTCATTGCTCAGGCTATGTACTGAACAGAGGTTACCTCTCTAAACCATGTTAGTGCAACATAACTGATTCTGTGCTTTCTTGCTAGGTATGTTGTATGACTTGGTGCTGGGACTACTTCTCTGTGAGCCTGTTACAGTGGGTGAAGAAACTTTTCCTGATACCCAATCTAAACCTTCCCTTCATTTTGAATCAGCCACTTAGTTTATCCAAGCTTAAATTATGCCTTTTTAGGCCTTGAAAATGACAGTCCTTTTTCTTAAAACTTACCTGCAAATAGTGAGTGTTAAGCAGATACTCCAAATGAAGTCTCAAGAGTCAATTGTTTACCTTCAGCTGCTCTCCAAAACTGCTAAAATTCAACAAACTACCCTGATGGGATGTTTTGTTTGTTTGCTTTATTTGTTTGTTGTGGGGTTTTTTTCACCAAGACAGTGGAGTTATTACAGCAGGATATTATTTCCCTGAAGTATGTCCAACCTTATGAACCATGCTTTTTGATATCTTTCTTCCTCATCAATCCAGTCCAGCCAATTAATAAAATTTCCAGTCTTGTTTAAGACAGGTCAAGGACAATTCTAAGATATGTCACCAGGTGAATGTCGTGGATAGTTCCCAGCAAGCTTACACAGAGCACTGAATTCTGCATTGCTTCATTTTTCCACAGGGCTGGATCAAGTCATTCATGCTTTGTGTCACTGGAAAACCTCTCAAAAATATCTGGCATATGCCATATCTGAACTTAGATGTAAATATTAGATACTTTTTCTTACTCAGGAGTACTACCTTTATTTTTTGCCCCAATTTAGGTAAATTTCAATTGAAACATTCTCTTGAATAGACTGAGAATTAGCTGTATATATAGTGATGGTGTTTGAAAAACACAGCTGCTCCAGAAATGCACTACAAAATGCTGAAGTTACAATTTTTAATAGTTTTGGGGTTTTTTCAAGCAATTTCACTTGAGAATGTTAACCTCATCTCACTTTTTTAATCTGTTGTTCTCTTATATCTGTGCAAATTGTGCCTATAGCTTTATTGTAAACTGCTTTTGTGTTGCCACTTCCTTGCTTGACTCCCATTTTTTTTTCTTCAGGTTTGTGTTCCACATAGCACTATTATCCTGATGAACATTCTGCGTATTCTAGTTTTGTGTTCTAATGGAAGAATAGAAAAATATAATGAAGTAAATTATGTGTGTGCTTTAGAAATAATATTTTAAAATATTCAGAATTTTAAGAACCCCTTAAGCTGTGCTAATTTAAAGAGACAAA
The DNA here is from genome assembly GCA_013400435.1 of Pycnonotus jocosus. Taxonomy (NCBI): domain Eukaryota; kingdom Metazoa; phylum Chordata; class Aves; order Passeriformes; family Pycnonotidae; genus Pycnonotus; species Pycnonotus jocosus. The sequence continues at coordinate 32,722 of VWYP01001510.1, read as the reverse complement.
TCCAGAAGTCTTTGTGTGTCTTTCTTCTTTTTATTGTTTTCTTTTCTGAGAGCTTTTAACTTCATTGACCGACTGTGGTTTGGTTTTTTTTTGAAATGTCATAACATAGCCACAGACATCAAGGATATGTGTGTTATTTTAACCTACTATTTTAAAAGAAGAGTGCAATAATACATGTAGTTTATCTTACATATGTCAGCAATGCATCTAATACGTGTTCTTACATCCCAGCCTGTTTGCTTTAATGCTCACTACACTGAAGACCTTGAGCAATTGCAGCACAAGCTGCTGTATTCTTGAATGGACTGAGCAAACAATTACAAATATCAGGAAGGATATGTTATTGTCCTTAACTCTTCGTTGATATCCATAACTGATATGTTAATATCCAAGTGCCTGAAGTTTATTGCAGTTTTTGGTAATGGTTTTTAAGAAAATATTGTGATTTGAAAAGGCAGGGAGAGGTCGTCCTTTGTGTTTTTAAAGCTCAAGGTTTTGGAAAAGTACCCATCAGCAGCTTTAACAGTAACATAATACTTTTTGGGGTGGAGAGAGGAGGGCAGAGGGAGGGGGGAAGGTAAACAAGAGCATCTGTTTCTTCAGTTCAAGTCAAATATTATTTCTTAATTTCAGCAGCACATGATGTCATGGTAGTTACTCTTCTGTCTCAACCCCACAGATCTGCCCCCTCCTCCTGTGCCCCCTCCAGCCATCAAGTCCCCGACGGCGCAGTCCAAGTCGCAGCTGGAGGTGCGGCCGGTGATGCTGCCCAAGCTGGCCTCCATGGACGGCAGGACGGACAGATCCGCGGACAGGAAGGGCGCAGGCTACAAGGGCAGGGACGGGGCGGAGGGCAGGCAGCACCCCGACGTGCGGACGGGCTCGGGGGAGCGCAGAGAGCCCCCGGAGCAGCAGAGCGACGGCAAACCGCGAGCGGGCAAAGCACCAAAACGAGACGGCGCACCAGCAAAAAGCCATCTTCTCCAAGGTCGTTCTGCCTGCTCAGGGCTTGATGGGTGTTGGGAAAGTTGCAGGCTGGTGATTTGAAATTGTTGATAAGGGTCACACTGTTGTCTTGGTTTAGAAAGATAGGTGTCTGCCAAGGAAAGCTGGAGCTTCCCTTGGAATGGAGAATGTAAACCTCCCTCCCTCTAAATTATTATAATTTTGCAACTAAGAGGCTTTCAGGCAAAGATGCAGGAATAGGAATAACGGTTCTTTACTAGAAATATTCAAAAATACAAATGTAGTAGTACAAAAAAAAAAAAAACACAAAAGAAAGCAAACCAAAAAAACCTAGAAACACTGACAGAGTCATAACACACCCTGACACTCTGTTGGTCAGGGTATTGGGAGCAGCCCAATTAAGTCCTCCCAAAGTGACAAATGTGGTTCTGTTGGAGCAGAGATGATCCTGTAGAAGGGTGTAGTTTTCTCTGAAGGTCCTGTGGTGTTGAAATGGGTCTGGTCTTCCTCTGGGAATCTAGTGCAAACAGGCTGTCCTGGTATTCTGAATCTCAGCTTTTACCCAGGTAGGAATGCTTGGCTCCTCCCCCTGGGTGGAGCATCTCACAATGGGATGATGTAATGTTTTCAGTCATGTGGTGAGCCTTAATGGCCCATTAACAGAAGATATCCCCCAGAGGGAGGACAGGTTGTGGAAGCGATAAAGAAACTGCTCCACGTGGTTCTTACAGCTGGAACATTAACAAAAGGCACCCATCCCCTCCCTCCAGGAGTTATGAGGAATGGGTTATACAAGAGATAAAGAAAACACCTCCCCAACTGGTTTAAACAATTGACAGATAGAATACATACTTTTGGTTACATATTGCAACCCAAGACACACTGCAGGATCTTGTTAGAGTAAAACAAGCTTATTACAAGCTTACAAAATGTTCATTTTCTGTTTTGCTGCACTTAGACCCATCATGTATTAAAGTTAATGCTGAGGAAACCAAAAAGAAATATTCCTTAAGAGTTGTAAGGATCAGTATCCCTGCTCCTCCCATACACTTGTAGTCTAGTTATATTTAATGTAACTAAACATAATCTGGTTCATAAGGAGACTGAGTGAAGTCAGACAGTAGATCTGTAAGTCAGAAACGTAACTTTCCAACCAAAGGATCAGCACTTGACCCATTTTGCCAATATGTAGAGGACAAAAAGGCCAGAGTGATACCTAGTCCTGTTTCAAGAGTAAGAAAACCTTAGTAGTTGTGGATTAATTATAAATACTAACTCACATAGCATGATGTGAGCCAGACCTGATCAAAGAAATCTCTTATATACAGAAAGTGGTAAATTTACTAATTAATGGAAAATGCCAAGAATTCACCAAGAGCACAGACTGATACAAATGCCTGGTCCTCTCTACCTACAGGTGTTTAGGGATAACATCAGGAATGTTTGGGTATTAACTTGATTAAGTGGGCACATGAATAAAAGTTTAATTACAGTGGATTGCTGTAGAGAAAACTTATTAGAATGCTACCACAGAGGATGGTGATGAAATATTAAAGTGTGGCCACAGATTGTGTCTCAAATTCAGCCTGGGAAATTCAGGGTCCAGTATTTTGATGGAATGAGTTCCTTGTATCATACGTGTATTCTCATTTCCTCCTACTCTGTCATATCAAATATGTACTACAAGGGCTGGGGTGTTTTTCATTTTCCTGTAGAACAGGGACTAGGGATCCTAAATTGAAATGAAATGGACACTAATCATGAATTAGTTTTTCTGTATTGAGTGTTACCATGTAAAGACTATAAATTTCCTTGAAAAAGCTTCTATAATGCTGCAATGTAAACAGCATATTTCATGTTCTTGTCAGACATCATTTTAAACCTCCTGAGAATCATAAAAAGTAAATCAACTGCATGCAGAAATTTTAGGTTCACAGTATCTCTGGGCTTGTAAGCATAATAATGTGTGCCTTTAATTATACAGAGGACATCCTGCCATATTCTAGACCAACGTTTCCAACATCAAATAATCCCAGAGATCCCAGCTCCTCCAGCTCCATGTCGTCAAGAGGGTCAGGAGGCAGACAGAGGGCAGATCAAGCAAACCTAGCCCGAAGGAATGTTGCAGAAATGCAAGTACTGGGAGCCTATGAACAAGGAGAAGAGGAAGAAGAGGAAGAGATGGAGGTAACTGCAGTTATAATACTGAAGATGGCTGCAATAAAGCTGTTTTTGTTTTTAGACAGATGCCAGGAAAAAATGCTTTTGAACCAGAAATATTTCTGTTTAGGAAAATTAGTGCATTTGTCTGTCCATTAATGTTATGCCCAATCCAAGTAAAGAAACTAAGAATGTGTCAAAACAAAAACCAAGTCATATGTAGTATAATATAATTGTCACCACACTAAAACTTATGGAAGAGAACTTGCAGAAATACAATATTGTGAAGAGCACTTTACATTACCCAGACTCCTTCAAAACTGAAAATAAAGAACTAGAGCATCTAAGAGCACCATGACATTGCCTTTCCCATCTTTTGACAGTTTATCATTCTAGATTTTATTAGATATTAAGATAAAAACCTTTTTCTTTCCTTTTTCTGCCTAATGATATTGATTCAATTTAAATACTGATTGTAGAAAGAGTGGCCAACATACACACACTGCTTTGCATAATTTAAAGTACTAATTATCATTTAAAGGTAGCAAATCTTGAAGTATGTAAAACAAATTTTAAATAATAAAGGTTAACGTAGTAATTTATATCTTCTCTTTTTATACAGGAAACAGAAAGCTGAAGACAACGACATGTACTGTAACAGGCTTTTAAAATATAATCAGAAAAAAAAAAATAAATCACTTAAGATGCCTCAAGTCTGATGATGTTTGACGCCAGAAATAATGTTCAGTGCAATCAGAGTGTACAATTTTTCCTTTTTCCTCATGCCATCAGAATGCTAGTTTTTATTTTACTCTTTCTTTGTAAACCCTCCTCACTAGGAACGGCCCTTGCCTATTCCGTAACGCTGAGCGCATCGCTTTCGCTGCCCGAGGAGGCAGGGAAGCTGCTCTTGGAGGTGCTTGGGCCAGCTGCTGCTCCAGGATTAGAACACAAGGGAATTCCAGGGCCTGGGATCCCAGGGTTTCTCCCCAGCGAGGCGGTGCTCAGTGCACTGCCAGCTCACCAGTGAGCCGGTGGATAACACCGCCAGGGACACGGCAGTGGCCAAAGAGGGCCCCAAAGGGAACGTGGGGCAGAAGGTTCTTTGGCTCTCGAGGCTTCACTGTGGTGCTCTGCAGTCAGTGCAAAGGGTATCCTGCAGTTTTAACACGAGCTGTGTGTCTTGTGTTCTGCCAGTCTCCTGCTAACCTTTTGCAGATGATACAGTTTGACAAATGAAAGTAAAATTAATTTGGGATAAGATGGCTCTTATTGTAAATATGTACTCATTTTAAACCCCTGTGGTACTTTGATTTGTCTTTCTATTTTCATCATTAAATACATTCTTATTAAAAATGTCCTTTGGGATAGGCAGGGGGTAAGCCAATGTGATTGCTATTTGCCTAATCATAGCATGAGCAAGTTTATCTGAAACTGTTTTCTAATCTTCAGCTTCAACACTGCTTATGGAAAGCAAATCAATGGACATTTTTAATAATGATTAGGTAATGTCATCAACTGCTACTGGCCCAAATCTCAGACCTCTACTTGTGTCAATTCACCTTAAAGAAGAAGTGCCACTTAAAGAAGTTTTGTTTGATCTTGGCAATGAATTTTTTTGTAATGCACTGCTTATCTTTTTTTTTTTTTTTTTGGTTTTAAAAGCACAATCACTAAACTTTGTTTGTAAACCATTGTAACTATTAACCTTTTTTGTCTTATTGAAAATGTTAAGCATTTGTTTGGGATATTTTTCATCTTTTTGTTAATTCTCTATGTTTGTATTTGGAATATTTGAATGATGACAGATGGTAAAGTAACATAAATGTGGGCCATAATCAAAACACTTCTCACTTTTCCTGGACTTACAGAAAATGACCAATTTTTCTGTGGCCTCTCTCAACATTGGATTATCATTAAAGCTGAAATAGAGGCATTAGTTGCATTGAATTTGCCAAATGATGTCCTCTGTCTGTAGATTTTCTGATCTTTTTTGTAATTATAAAATTTATCTGTCATTGGTGCTAATGGAAAAATGTGTGTTTGTTTATTGACAGCTATCAGGACTAGCCCCAATGGGAAAAAAAAAGAAAAAAAAATGTTTTGGTGTTTACCGAGAACTGAAATTTTTCATTTAGCTAATTTTTAAAGAAAGGTTCCATAGAAAGGGTGTGCAGTACTAAAGGAAAAATCCATGTGATTAATGTTTTCATTATGTTCATGTAAGAAACCTCATATTTTAGCCATAATTTTGCATACTGAGGATCCAATAATCAGAAAAGTAATTTTTGTCACATTATTTATTAAAAATGTTCTCAAATACATTCTCTTTCCTGCGTAGTTTCTTGTTTTCCCTGAAGCATTATTTTAGGGGCAGCTCTAATCTTATTTCTATTGGCAGGAGCCAGGATCTGTTCCACTGAAATCATGCAGCTACAGTAGCATGAGCAAAGTGGGAGAGCTGGATGCAGCCTAGGATTTTACATAATTACAGTTGTTTGCCTTAAAGATCTGATTTTTGAGCACTTCATGGACTGTGATAATGAAAACTTCTCTCAGCCTGCTAATTTCCAGAGAGAGCTGATGAAGAAAATCTGTACCAACAAAAGCATTCACCTCGGGGGTGAGACACATGGGCCACAAAGGCAGTAAGATCCAAAGAAGTGAAGAGAATGAATGTTAGGAGTCAGTGTTTGTTGGGATCTGCACAAATGCAAGTTTCCTCACCTGCCTGCTGTCCTGTGCTGTAGCCATTCTGTGGTTGGCAGAGCCCTGCTGTGCCTCATCGAGGTGATGGCCCCTTTTCCACTCCTATATTTTGATAAGCCTGGAATCATACTGATCACCCTTTCCTTATTCTCTGCCCTTCATCCCAGTTAAAAATTGCTGATTCTGACTGACACACTTCTCTGCTGTCTTGCATGCTGCTAGAGCCTGAACAGGCACAAGTCTCAGGTACAGGTGTTTTTCATAACTGTAGCTTTGAAGCATGTATGAAGATTAGGTAGAATTAAGCTAAATGTGCAGCTTTTCTATGGGTTTTTTGCAATGTTTTCAGTCCTTGTGCCTCAGATCAGCACGTGTTAGAGCCAGCATTATCCAGCCAGGAGCCCACAGACAGCCCAGGGTGTGCCACAGGAGATACCCATCTGGCCTGCACCTTGCCTTGGGAGGAGGCAGGAGTGGTTTCATGGGCTGAAAGGCTTTCCTGGCACCAGAAGCAGCCTTTTGTTTTGGGGTGAAGCCATTCCCACAGCAGGGTGTGGAGAACAAGGTGCAGCTCAAAGAAGTGTCCCTGAGTGTGTCAGCCCCTTGGCACAAAAGCTTAACCCACTGCCACAGGTGGTGTGGAGCTTCTCAAAACTGGGATCTGGTTGCAGCTGTGGTGTGCAGACCTCTGTGAGGTGTGTCTGCCCAGAAACACTGGTGCTGCATGCCCAAAATAGCAGGTACTCACTTCATTCTCTGCTGGCACGGTGACAAACTGTAAACCACACACTGGATCCCAGCAATATCCATGTCCATCTGTGTAGCTTCACTGGAAGTCAGGCTCCAGCTGAAGTTCTGACCTCAGCCAGATGTTCCCTAAGAGGTTTTCTGGATTGTTTTGTGATTGCACTTATTTGGGTCTGGCAGTGCCTTGAACAGTGCATCACAGAATTGTCAAGGGTTCTTGCACCCACGCTTGGTTCTTGGTGCTGGTTTTACCAAAAGGCTTGAACTCTGGTCTTATCAAAACCAATGGCATTAAGAGAAAATATGTGCAAGGTTGATCTTGAAATTGTGACTCCTGATAGTGGTGAGACACACCTGCTTTAGTCTTTGCCATTGAGGTACAGTAAAATGAGGTCATTTACACAAAGCTACATTTCCTAAAGAATTATGAAGTGATTGGAAAGCCAACACAACCCAAGTAGTGCTCAGGGGTTTTCATTATGTTGTATACCTGAAAAAGCAAGTACTGTACTGGAAAATCCATAGCTTTTGCATGCTCAGTTAACATAATGTAGACAATTTATTTTTCTCTTGTAGTGTTTCTGGTGAAATCCTACATGAGTTCCTGTTAAATTTGATTTTACTTGAAGTAAAATAATACATGCTAATATACTATGAAAGAGATTTGAAATAATACTTATAAAATGCCTTGCATATATTTCAGCATTTTTAATCCAATGAGTTTATTTTCCTAGGAGTAATTATTCTGATGTATAAATACAAAAGTGCTTTTATTATAGGATAATGTAAATATGCCCTAGATCTGTATTTGGAAAACTTGTGCAGGAGTAGGTTAGGTGCAGCTGATCATGAAAACTAAGCAATGGAATTTGCTTCAACTCTTGTAAATATAAAGTATCTACCACATAATTTGTATTCCAGAACCAGCTATTTGTTAAAGTGACAACCAGGTTAATTTATAGCTTTAGTCAGCATGTAAATATTACACAATGTTTTGCTTTTAACATTCTCTACTTTATTTTTTTTTAATCTATTATCTTCCTTCAGTAAACTTAAGGAAAAAAGAGCTTTCATGGGAAACTGGAGGACCTGCCCAGCATAGCATCTGTTGTGCAGTATGCTTTTTTGAAAGTTAACATCCCACCTTTGCATTCATAGCTCCTAAAAGATTTTCTGTCAGCAACAGAGCCTTCTATTAAAAATTTATAATGTTGTATCCCCTAAGTGAAGTTTACAAATTAATTAAAGGATCTACTTACAGGTGGAGAAAATTCTTTTATACCTTGTTTTTTGCTTATGTTACAGATGAAAATTCTTTGCAAACTAAAATCTTTCTGCTTATGTATATGTTTAGTATATACATAGGAAGATTCTGTTATTTGCAAATGCAGATTTTCATGTGTGTGGAATTTTGTATTTGCTGAGATTAAGGCTGGTAAATGAGAGTCTATTCCAGACATTCAGATGAAAGGTGAACTTGTTTATGAATGTTTGAGGTTTGCCCACATGAGTAACTCCCAGTGTTGCCATGGACATCATCCTCACTGAACACGTCCTTCCACAGCTCCATTTTGTATTGGACTGACTGAATAGTTGAGAATTTAGCTCACACAACAAATCTTTAAAATTGGCAACAGCTGTGGATCTCAGTGTGAACTGTTTACCCAGATCTGATTTTCTTCAGTTTTTTTTTTTTTGTTCCTTGTCTATGATGATTTTCTTGTTGCCTGGAAATACGTTCTTCATAAAAGCCAGTGCTGTCTGTGGCAGTGAAATACCTGAAGATTAGGATTATTATTTTTTAAACTGCTCCTTTCTTTTCAGTAAGCCACTGAATATTGGATCACAGAAACATGCAAACATTTTGAGATGACACCATGGAAATGAGGAAATTTTTTTTTTACATTTGTTGTCCATATTGAGGATGAGATAAAATTCCGTCCTCCTCAGGAAAGGAAGAGGACTTGATGAAACTGGAATCCAGTCTCTGTGAAAGCTACAAAGCAGGAAGGCAGGCTGGAGAAGATGAATCAAGGGATATAAAGAGAAAAAAAAAAATAGAGGCACCAAGGAACCCAAGTCTTATTGACACTAATGGCGAAAATAGTGTTGAATTCACTGTTCTGGAAGTGAGTTACCTACTTATGGAATGGCAGAGAACAACCATCACAGTGCAATGAACACTGGAGGAAAAGTGAAATCCTTGCTGCATGCTTATTTTGTTTGGAATCCTTGCTAAATACGCACCAAACGGCCTCATTTTAAGCCGCTAGAAGAAAAAAATGAGTTTTTAATTCACCGTGGTTTTCACCTTGTGGCGTGAGATGATGAGGATGGGACCTACTCAGTTCTAGTCTCTGCATCTGCTATAAAGCGGAGCCAATTGCTTTTCAGATATTTCCTGGAGCATGACAATCAAAGCCATGAGGATAAAAATGGTGCTTATTGATTTTTTTTTTCCAAGCCCAAGATATTTTTAGCAAAAGCAGCATCAGGAAATGTAGAATAAAACTAGTTAGTATCGACTTCTGTGGCTTCCCACCAGTCTTGAAGTACAGATCTGGTTCAAAGTCAGCAGCAAGGGATAATAGTAAAGGAGCCCTTATGGGCTTTGATCCATAGAAGGACAAAAGCAAAATAAATTTTAAAAATTAGAAGAAAAACCCTCCACCTCTTCTTTCAGCAAATGGTAACTAATATGATATTTCTGATCTCTGTCTTCTAATTTCTGTTTGAATAGCATGAAAATAATGGCCAAGAACCTTTATTTCTGCTATGTTAATTGTCACAGTATCAAAGAATTGATTATATTGCTGAAAAGGATATTTGTACAAAAAATTGCATTTTACTGAGCTGAGTACAGAGCAATGCTGTTCCTCATACCTAGTAAAAGCCTGAAAAGAGTGAATCTGACCACAATATTGTCAGCAGCATGCCAAGTCTTTACCCCACTGATCACTCACCTTACTAATACTAATTAAAATAGAAATAAAATGTTAGTTCCCATAGCCTTGGTTAATCATACTACAGAGGTGGCAGCATTTGATGGTTTAGGCAGCTTAAAATTTACAAACCATCAATAATCCCAAAGTCTGCATTTCTGGGACACTAATACTTGAAATAATGTAACAATGCAAGGTGCCAGTGGACTCCAGTCTTATAAGAAACAAAATCCATTTAGGCACATGGAAACAATTCATGATTGCCAAATGGCTACATAGGTGGAGTTATCTGTCTGTTCCTGGAGGTAATTTCATTCTTATGTTATTCCTTTAAAAGGAACATGTATTTTTTTATGCTTCTGCTACTGTAGGTTGAATTCTTTGGCAGGGCTTTCCATGAATCATCATCAGCTTTATGTGCACAAGGTGTAAAGGAAAAGACTGTACATTTGTTCATTTTTCTGCCCTTCTATGCTTGCATCTTAACATTCTTCACTCACACTTTACCTATTTTCCTACAAAACCCAAGTCATAGGCTCTGTCTGGTTTTCTAAAACCCTTTCTGTTTGTCGAGCAACTTTGCCATTTTGGTGAGTACTTTGCAAATGGTTCTCTTCAGGGGAAATTTTAAATTTTTCCATTAAAACTCTTCATACAACTCAGAAACCAAAACCACATCTTCACTGGGAACCCAATGCTTGAGAGCTCACTCTGGCTAAAATGAAGGCAGGCAGTAAATCCAGAGCACACACTACACACACCCTATCCCACCTAGGGAGCTCTTCTCAGAATTTATCAAAATCACAAAGCCTAGCAGAGGGCTGATGTTCAGCTTCTGAAGGACTGCAGTGTTTTCCTTTTTTCCACATTAGTAAATGCCACAAATACAAGCTCAGTCCACTGATGCTTTGGGAATGCAGCACCTGGTACAAATCTTTCTTCCATCCATGTGTACATTTGTAATTCTCTGGCTTTGCCCACTGTGCTTTGAGGAGGAGGTTAGGTGGGGCAGCAACATGAAGCTCAATTTAAGGTGAGAGCAGCTAAAGAAACTTATTTCCAGAATATTAGTCTTGGACCATAAAAAAAATCAGGTTGTCAAACCCAAAAACATTTGATCCTCCTGCCATGAGCTGATTGTGCAAGAGCTTGGAAAGGATTTGGTCAGAAATTTTAAATGCACTAAATCTAGAATTTGAATGAGGGAGGTGAAGAGGGGGGCTAAAACTGGGCTTACATGTGTGTTGTGGTTTGTTTGGGTGGATTTTTTTTTCCCTAGAAGAAAGACTGTTACGTTCCTATTTATTTTATATGAATGCTCAGGAGTAACATAAAAACCAAGTAACTGGTGAGATTGCCATTTTTGGCTACCACAGTAACCATCATAAAATTGTCAAATGAGACAGCCACATCCATTTTTTACAGAGCTAACAGATTAAAAAGGCTGTGCTGATGAGATACCAATGAGCACCTCTGAGCCCCATTTTAAAATGTAGGTAGGTAAAGAACCTTGGAGGAATATTCTCACTGAAATAACAAATGAGCTTAACTGTATTTCCTGCAGTAGGAGGGTGCTACAGACACTTCTGCGGCTGATATGCCTCCAAACAGTCTGAATCCCTGTGGCAATTAGAATTATGATACAGTGGGATTAACCTAATGTCTGTCAAGCACTCTGAATATGAATGTTTCTGTATAAGCCATAAGTAGTAGGAACACTTCTGTCAGTTTTGCTTTGCAGTCAGGCTGTTTTCTCAATAACTGTAGGAGAGCTTTCGTTGAGTTAGTTAACCAGTCCACTGAAGTGCAATAAATATACACACACACACACACAAAAAAAAAAAAAAAAAAAAAAAAAAAAAAAAAAAAAAAAAAAAACAAAAAAAAAAAAAGGCAGGAAACAAAAAATAGATTTTATCTGGATTCCCATTTTTGTTCCATGCTCGCTGCTTGTAGGCTTGCTTTCTTGGATGCATGCACACTGTCACTATGTTTTGACATCATGCCCACACTGGGGAAATGCAGATTCCAAGTGCCAGGAAAACACATATGTACTAATTTCAGTTGCTTTATACTTCCTGTTGAAGGCTGACTGTAGAGGATGTTAGTCCAGCCAACAATGGGAAGCTTGTGCTGCTATCAATGCTACATTGACAGAGTTCTTAACAAAGTGTGTGATTCAATTCATCAATTTTTAAAATAAATTAATCTCTGTATTGCCGTCAATTTATAGAAAGGATAAAAGAAAAACAGATGAAAAATACAAATGGAACTGTCATTTAAGTGTATGCTGGTGGCAATACTGCAGCAATCAGAAGAAAACAGTTCTTCATGGGTTTCTGATTATTGTCATCAAACCAATTCTGTGCTGGTGAAAGATGGCATGTTAATCTTTTCCCAGAGATACTGAAACTAATGTTGAAAATTTTTTCTATTAGGAATCTCATTCAAAACATCCAGAGAAGCCTTGTGTGACAGATTTGTGAAGAACATACAAGAAATACTCTAAATATTTGTTCAAGTATAATGGGCAGCAAAGTATCTTTATCACTTTCTCTTTTCTAATCAGCTGCTTAGAAACTTCAATTTTCTGCAAACTTTAGATTAACATTCTTGCAGTTCAGCATTGCAGGCAGGGTATTTTCCTCCTCTTTTAGTGTGCACGTGGCAGAAATCAAAATTTTAAACAATTTTATATTATTAGATAATCTTCATTACAGCTCCAGCATTACAGATCCTGGCCTCTCCAAGCAGCAGAACGCTGCCTCCAGCCTGTCTCCACTTGTCTGGCCAGTTCTGGTGTTTGGCTGCTCTGCACAGGGGCTCTCTGTCATGAGTCTGTATGGGAGCAGTTGCTGCAGGAGCATTGCTGTCCTGATGCAAATACTACAATGTAATTAGTATTAAAATGTAAGGCCTAATGATATTCTGAGGCGATCAGTGGAGCCCCTTGAGGATCAATTTTGGGACAGTCTTATTTAATATTTTCATTAAAGTACTTAGCTCAAAAGCAGGAGTCCAATAATGAAATGTGCTGATCACAGGAGTTGTGAGCTGTTGTTGTTGTGGAGGAGCAGTGGGTCACCTTGAGGGCTGGACTATCAAAAAAGCATGAAATTACTACTATGTTCACTATGCAAAGTCATGCTCTTAGGGATTAATACAAATGTCCATTATGTGCTGGAAATTTGGTGGGTTTTTTGCCTGTATTTGTTGATCACTGAAAATTCTAGAAGCTCCCAGTGAGATGATGCCAGTAAAAACAAAATAGATGCAAACCTGAGATATCCAACAAAATATATTTCCCATAGAAAGAGAGAAATGCAGATGTCATTGTCTTAGCATGTACCAAAACACAAATGTGATGCTTTGTCCAAATCTAGTTGTTTGTGGAGATGATGCTGTGAGGAAATGATAGAAAATTACAAGTATCTGTGCTCTATAATCAGATCTGTTCCTTGTAACCAAAGGGATTGTAGTAGAGTGACTTTTATCCACAGCATGGTGCAGGAGTTGTTATAAACACATGAAAAATACAGCTCTTTGATGTGTTTCTGTGTGAAAAATCCAGGATAATTTCTCTTTTGTTTAGTCTAAAATTTCAGTGGAAACTCATTCTTCAGTAGCAATCTGTTGATGGCTGGACTCATCAGGAAAGTCATGAAAGCACATGACATCTGAAACTCTGCTTCTGAAACTGGCTGAAGTGATTATCAATCACATTCACTTTCTGAGCAAGGCATTGAGGTTAATACTTAAGTCAAGCTTTTCCATCTAAACCTTAATCTAAAGATAGAGAAAACTGAGCAGTTATCTAAATGGTTTTAGAGAAATGACAGAGTACCAATATCTTGAGATAACCTATGGTGGTCCACTTGGTTTCACTATCAGACAATTAAATGGATCGATAGAAAATAATGAACTTCATTCCTGTAGTAACTGATCTTCTGGAGATGGATCCGAAGTGGAATGTTTCACCCTAAATTGAATGTAAACTAGAGGTATTTTAATCTGTTTGCAAAGATGGCAGCTGGGACCATCTGAACGTCTGAGATAGCTAAGAGAAAAAAATGTAAGTGAAAATGAGGATATGAGAAGGGGGAAAATGAGCCCTCCAAAACCAAAGCTGAAAAAACCCCACCCAATGGCATGGTCCAGGAAACAAAAGAAGACAACTCTGAGATTATGGAAGTCCCCAGGGAGAATAAATACCATATAAGTGACTGCTGTGCACACACTGGAGAGCAGAAAACAAGTTCCCTCTCATGCTGGTTTAATGCAGGTGATCGAGGCAGCTGGGCTCTACTTGCAATTTTGTACTCTAGGGTTTTTTAATATGGTGTCGTGTATTGCTCTGATTCCTTTCTGTGAGACTGCTGAAGTGATTCAGTGTCTGAGAGCACATCTTTTTCGCCCAAGGTGTTAAGTGTGAAAAGAAACAATTGTCAAATATATCTAAATTATTTAAAAGCCTAGGATTTAGCCCCTGAGCGCATTTTACTGCATTCAAATGTCTTGGGCCCCTTCACGCAAATGGATGTGCAATTTTTACTATCTCAGTGTAATTAATCTCCTCCACAAGTATTTTAGTGTAGCAATGTCACTACCTGCATAGCTGAATGTCACATAGAAAGGAAAAGAAGATTTAAAATAGTTTATAAAAGTTTTATTGATGTTGGAGTATTGTAGTGTCATGATACTTAAATGCCTGTGCAATTGTAATCACAGTAATTTATAAACCACTTTATAAACCAGTCTGAAATGAATACTCATTCTGTGACAAAAAAAAAAAAAAAAAAGAGGTGTGTTTTGTATTTGAGTGTTTTTGAAAATTGTATTGGCTACCAAAATATCTATATGTATTTTCTTGACTGTCATCATCTGTCACTGTCTTTGGCCAGTGATGTTATGCACCAGAACACGAAAGCTGTAGCAGGATTTTTCAGAGAGAGTCTACCTATGAACTCATCCAGGCATCCCCCTGGCAGACACTGCTTCTCTTTCTCCACCTCCTGAAATTGGCTTTCATATCCAGTTTGGAGCATTGAAAGGGAATTACACCCCAAGGGCTCTGGAGCAGATCTTTGGAAACTTCTCCTGGCAAGTCTTGGAGTAATTGCCTCTCAGCAGCCTGAGCACAGTGTCTGGTTTGGCAGTCTGACCTTAAACTCTAACCTCTAGTTTTTTATTATCATTATTGTCATATCTGCTCCTCTGTCATTAAGAGACTTTCCAGTTTCACTTTATTCATCTGGGAGCTTTAAACCCTCTGGCCCATAATTTCCTTTTCTTTTTTTGGCATCTCTTTTTTGCAGTCCTTTCATGAAACTTGTCTGCTGAGTGACATGCCCTCTGTAAAACATAAACCATAATTACTCTAGGATTGCTCATACTTGGCATAAATACTGTACTTGCAAGTATGTGGCTTATAGCAACACATGTCACATTTAATTAAATTGCAGAGCTACATCTTATGTTGTCCTTCAGGAGAAAGAAAAAAGCAAGGAAGAAGGCAAACTTGTCTCAAAGAATTTTTTCATTCCAGCTGCTGTGTTGAGGCAACAACCTCACATAAACTGGGCATATTCATGCATGGATGACACGTATCTTTCTCTTTTTAAATTGCCAGGGTTAAATCCATCCTTTGCATGTAGGACAGCCATATCTGCCTCTCTTTTATTCTTGTTGTGGTGTATACCCCATGGGTCAGAGTCTTCTGGCATGACCACAGCAGCCTGCACCTGAACTGGGACTAGGTTCTGGCTCCTTGTGTGACCCATTTCATCCTAAATACATATCCAAAGCAGGTCAGATAACTCATGCTCTGGCTCTGGGTTTTCCTCTTGACTGATGGTCCATGCCAGGGGCCCAGGAGGAGCAGCTCAGATTTTGGTATCTACACTCCTGATGACTGAACTTGGATGTGGTTCATTCTGTTCTTCTCATCATTACTTAAAAAACAGTTCCAGTGTTAAGAAACAAACTTTCTTTTTACCATTGTGCTTCAAAACACTCCCATTTGAGCATCTTGAATAGTTCCTTCAAAAGAACTTTGATTTGAATTTCTTTTTTGAAGCTGCTCATTTTGCCTTCATTCTTCTTAGGATAATAAGAAATTCTATTCTAAATAAATGCAACAGAAGCATGAGTTTACTGAAAGGTGAAAGTTTTATGGAGCTGTGTTTCTTCTTCTAAGGCAATTTTTTTTTTTATGCTGAAATGAGTTATTTTGAATTTCTCATTTGTATCAATTCAGGTTTGTCACTACATGTTAACATAGCAAAAATGAAACATCATTGGTTTGAAAGATTTCACCATTCTCTGGGTTATTAGAGGATATTTTTAAAATCCTGTCAGTGGAAAAAATTGTGAACTAACCCTTGGTTCTTACAGGCAGCTAAAACAAACTCAAAAATAATTCCGTTTCCTGTCTAGCTGTGGATTTCTTGAGACACTGAAGCTTAAAAATGCTGGCTTAGGACAGTCTACAATTTCAGCCAAACCCTTCTGGCTTTATACAAATGCAAATACGACTGAAATCCTGATCTTGGTTGGCGGCCTCTAAGCAGAGTTTTCATTCAAAATCTGGGTCTGCATAGCTCCCAGACTCTCATGATCTGAGGGCTGCTTGGATCCATAGCTCTGTCTTCTAGGCTACCCTTCAAACTAAACTGAATCATAATCTGTGATAAGGCATCAAGGACAACAGGGAGACAGATGTTTTTAACTGCAAATCTGTAGAAATTTGGTAGGTTTATTTCTGAAACAAAACACTGTAGCAGGTAATTTTTTTAGTCTGTTAAGCAAGAGTTCAGAATTTAACATAATTTCTATTTCCTTGTGGAAATGCTTAAGTCTGACTTTTTTAAAAGTCAGTATGAACTTGGCAATTATAAGCTACCCATTTATCAATTATACATCGCACTTAGTGACATAGACCATAACTTTTTAAGCGTTTTTTAAGTGCTCAGAATATGTTTTCACTTAGAGCTGGAAAATGAGATCCTAATGTTACTAAATTTGAGTCATGTTCATAAATAGTTTTGTCCCAGTTCTTAGTATCACATCAAACTGATTATGTGAGAGTAGTTCATGAAGAGGTCATCAAAGGTACAGAAAAATTAGAGCAGACTCTACTTCCAGGACACTACAAATTCTCTGGTATTTTAAACTCAGATATCTCCCTATTCTTCACTGTTACTAAACTGTTCACAATATTTTACTCTTCTGTTCTAAAAAGGCAGATGAAATTCTATAAACCCTATAAATACCTATACCTGTAAATCTGATACTTAAACCTGTAAAATGCTATCCATAACAGTTTATTTTTAAGCAATCCCAACCTTCATTACAAATCAGACTTTTCAAGTGTTTTCTTTTGGGGGCTGTTTTCCTGTTTGAGCCTTGCAATTCACAACTCACTAATTCCTTATCATGCCTGACAGTTGAAGGATTTGTGGCTGGTTTTTTGGGTTTTTTGGGGTTTTTTTTTTTTTGGGTTTTTTTTGGTATAGTTTTAATATAGCTCATTTAAAGAGGCATTCGACACGGAATATGGAAAAACTATTTCATTGTTCAGCGGAACACGTTTTCATTGCAGCTGCATCTGGCTATGGCAGTTGACCTTTACTTGAATGTAAAAATTAATGCTTTGTCAAAACTAAAACATAGATTATTTCCCTCCAAATTACCACTAGAGGTCTTTGATAAAGAGTCACAGCACTTGAACACAAAATTACTTTGGACTTAATGACAATAGGAAAGCAAAATATTTGTTAATATATTTCAGTAGCACATAGGCATTTCAACTGTTGGCTGTGGTGTGTGGATTTTCTAAAAAATAGAAATTCAGTGATATTTACAGACCTACTGACATTCATTAGTCACTT
Organism: Pycnonotus jocosus; assembly: GCA_013400435.1. NCBI lineage: Eukaryota > Metazoa > Chordata > Aves > Passeriformes > Pycnonotidae > Pycnonotus > Pycnonotus jocosus. The sequence goes on along the minus strand of VWYP01001510.1, from coordinate 15,309 downwards.
TTACAGATGTTTTCTTTATTTATTTTTAATACATTTCCTGTCATAAGCATATCTGCTAAATGCTAAATGCATTGACAAAATATCTGTAGCTGGAAGCTGCACAAGCAAGAAAGCAGTTGACATGAAGAAAAATCTTAAGAGAGATATGTATGTATATGACAGCACTTAATAGATTCTCTTTGCTACCTGGATATTTATTATACCTTTATTTCACAAATATTTGGCTTTTCTGGTTTTAAGAATTTGATTTTTTTTCCTGCCTTTGATTGTTTTCTAGGTTGGTTTTTTCCTTATTGATTTCGTCCCTGCTGATCACTGTGGCTATTTAATTTATTGTTTACATATTGTGTACATATATTCTAAGAGGGATTATTATCTTTTATGGCATGCAGTGAGTGTTGCTTTGGTGTTTTCTGCTCTGGGTAGAAAGCTCACATTTTCTGTTTCTCTCTCTACCCCATGATTCCTGTATCACAGCTCGGTTCAATAACTGGGTGACAGTCCCTACTAGTGTGCATCTCATCTTAATAATTTCCCACGTTCAGGTCATAAAAACTAATGGGGAAAAAAAAAAAAACACCAAAACCCAAAAAAAAAACAAAAAACCCCCACCTGTTTACCAGTAGGATAATCCTGACCGAACAGATCTCAGTTTGGATTCCAAGTAGTGCACAGAAGAGCTCCTCTGCCCTCATGCCTTCGTAATAGTAGCTCACGCTGCAATCACAGCCAGGATTTGCAATGACGGTTTCTCTTTGACTGAAACGAGCCACGGAGCTGGCATTAGGAGAGCAGGATGCACTCTGTAGTTCCCAATTCCAGTCACAGCATGGCAAACACTCAGCCTGTGCAAACCGAGCAATATTGATATCAGCATTAAAATAATCCTTTTGAGTCAGATACATAGCTAAATGACAAGTAATCTCTTGCTGCTGAGCTTACTCAGAATCATTCAGATTTGTACCTAGTGATGAATAAATATTATGTATTAATGTCAAGCTATGCAAGCAGGACAAGCTTGTGGTTTCGCTACCCCTCTTTGATCTCAGGTGGGTTTTTTTTTGGTCTTGTCTAGGTCTGTCTCTGTCTACAAATCTCTTGGGGTCAGAGACTCTGCTGCTCAGACATTGTCTCTCTGCTTTGGTGTGGGATCACCCTGAGGCTCGAGTTACTGGAGCTAATAGCATTATCACACAGTTCAGGAAAAATGTTTCCCCCCAAACGATTTTAAACTATTAGACCTGTTTAAAGACTCACTTGTATGAGTCACCTAGCAGAGACACCAAAGCAGTCTTAGAAGACAATCCTCTACTTAGTTTCAGCAAAACTTGAGCTCCTGAGGATTATCACTAATTACTGGTGGTGATGATTACTGTTACATTTCAATATTTTGGTATTTTGACTTTTCTTTTTCTTTTTTTCTTTTTTTTTTTTTTAATTTAGTAATCATGGAAACATAATTATTTCATCCCTAGTGAATGCTTGAAGAATGCCTGTGTTGCTTTTACTTTCTAGGCTTATGGCACTTCTGCATTAACACAGGGAGACTTTTATAACCTATACACTGTTTTGAAGCTAAAATAGAGACTAATAACAATAATAAAGATTGTTTCAAAAGATTTGGGCATTTTGAAATACAGAATTATTTCTAGCTGTTCTGTGAAGGCCTGATACCCTCAATAATACAAAGAAAATAGCATAGAAATAAAATTGAAGTAAAATATATCTTTATAAATCTGGGGAATTTGAGCCAAATTCTTCATCTCTGGTAGTATTGAATAAAGTATTACAGATGGGAATGTTGGTGGAGGGTTAGCTGCATGAAGTAGGGAAAAACAGAGCATTATGCATTGGATTTTTGGTGAAAGTTCTGTTTAATGCTCTGTTGCATAATTATAAAATGCCCATGAGCTCCTGTGCCATCTGACAGCCTGGAAGCCTTGAAGACCATGAGCAACCAGGACAATCCCTGCCACTGAACTTACCTGGAAAGAATGGGGCTGAGTACAGCCACAGCCTCGAAGATCAGTGCTCAGGTAGCTCTGTAAATGTTCCCAGCTTTCCCTTTCCCACAGCAATAGGGTGCAGGGGCACAAGGTTTGTGTGTTGGTGCCCTAAGCCTGGCTGTGCTGGAGGGACTTTGATTCTGTTCTGAGGTGCTCAGGGTAGGCAGGAATGAAGGCAGCAGAGCACTCAACCCATTGCTTATTCATCATATCAGAAATAGGGGGATAGGTGTGTGAGGGAAGATTTAGCTGTGTGGGGTCCCATTAATGTCAGCATCATGTGGCTGAATCCCCTCTATCTTATTTCAGATATTTACCCTACAGTGAGCTATTGAGTCTGATGATATGGTTGTACTGACTTCTGCTCACTCATTCTTGCTGTCTGGTGGTGCAGTTCTATGGGGTTTTGTGCCACAGTATTATTTTAAGTGATTGAAATTACTGTGTTATTAGCAGAATAATGACACTGTCATAATTTTCTTTATGGATTCTGCCTTCCAACTTTCATAACCCAGCTGTAAAAATTTGCTCCAGGCACAGGTTTGGTGTATTGTACATATTAATAGTTTTACTTTTTCTGCATAAGAGTTGAACTGGAAGTTTTCCATTGATGGATAAACATTTGTCTGGTGGGTGGTGATGAAGAGAGATGAGGTTTGTATATCTTCTTACTTTTTCCAACTTACCTGCAACTTAGGCACAAATATGAGATAAGCCACTGCAAGTGAATTTTCAGAACACTGCACAAACTGCAGGGATCTCCACTGCATTTTGTATGCCAGTTCCTGTAACTCCTCCTAGGGAAAGAGCTGATACAAACTTAGCACAGTATTTCTATGCCCTTGAACATCTTAGCAGCAACATCAAAGGATCTCTTTGCTTTCACAATGGCGATTTCTTCTCTGCTGAAAGGGGGACGTGAATATATCCCACACCAAGCTAAAAAAAATAAGAGAAGGGCACAGCAAGAGAATTAGGATGTGAAAGGGAAAGGATGAGAAAGGGAGAAGAGAAGATAGGAGGGAAAGAGGAAAACTGTGAGCAGAAGAGCAAGAGCAAGGGAAAGGAAGAAACTTCTCTAGCCACAATGTTTAGAGACATGACTGCAATGTACTGGAGGAGGCGAGGTCTAACCCAGTTAGCAGAGACCCTGTCACTTCTGTGTTCTTCATTTAAGAGGCAATTACAGAAAATGTCCCCATGGGTTGGTGTGCCTCGTGCACCTCCATGGCCTCTCTGCCCTCCAGCCCTGCTCCCTCAGGTCCTCTGAAGGGAAGACTGAAGCAATCCCAGTGCTGCAGCAGCAAATTGCAGGGGCAATTCTACTGTTCCCTCTTCTCCTGGGATAAGAGGGAAGCTAGCTATGCTTGCTATTTCCAAAGAGTGGGACAAAAGGGGTTTCTGCTCCTGTTCTTGAGGGGAAGAGGGGTTTTTTGCTTCTTACGTGCAGACTAAGGCAGAGTGTAACTAATTGATAATCGTTGCAGTCTGAGATGAGCTGGTGGATGTCTTAGCACAGGAACAAGAAAATAGGAATGAAGATCTGTTTTAAGACTTTGTTTACATTAAAGATCCAATCCTTTATCCTGGAAATTGGATTTTAAGGTGTATCTTACGGAACAAATGAGGACTGGACTGACTGAAAACTGTGAAACAAGGCTTGCAGAAGGGCCCAGGATTTTTTGCTTTAAAGCATCTGTCTGTATGTCTCTAAAAGCAGGCCAATTTTCCCTGTGTTTCCAAAAGTCACACATTATTAAGTCTATTAAGCCACTGTAAGTATATGTATGAGCATGTTTTTGTCATGGCTTTTAATTTGTTTACTCTTATTTATCAGAACTTTTCACTGTCTTAATGTCATTTCTAGCAGCATATTACCACTAACTGCCTTGTAGCTGAATTTTTCAGCTTCCATGCTGAGCAGAATCAGTTCTGCTTTCAGGCAAAGCTTTTCCATGCTGATTGACAGGAATGGATGGCAAGCAAAGTTCCAATTGAGAGCTGTAGGAGCCATTAAAGTGGTCATGCTGATTGTTATTTTGAATTACTAATATTGCAAAGATTTGTGTTTCATTGCTGCACTGATGGGTGGGCTTTGGGGAGCTATCACAATACTGAAATCCCTTAGTGGTACTGCCCTGCATCCAGAGCTGAAAGATGTTTCCTTCCTCTGAGGGGCAGAAAAGATAAGGGAGTTGGAAATGTTTATGTGACTCATTATCCAAAGGAGAAATTAATGCTTTGTAAAGCTAAAAATTTCCCTATAAGAGCTGGAAGCTTAGTGCAAATTTGTGTACTGTGGAAATTTTAAGGAGATTTGCCTCTTTGGGTTTTCAAGGCTGATGAGCTTAACACTTTGAATCCCAGACAGAGAGCTGGGGTGAGGGGGTTTTTTTGCCATATCTGCAGTAAGTAATGATGATACAGTGCCATGAGAGCACAAACCTTGACAGACTAGACGAGAACAGCATGAGATATGCACTGTGATTCTGAAGTGATAAAGACATGGGAAGAGATCTCTGTCTCTTTGCAAGCGCTTTGGATCTATATTTTAATACTCTAAATGATGTATTTGGCTGTGCAGTACTTAGAAGTGAGATTGTGGTGAAGAAAAGTCTATCACATTTAGATGCACCTTAAAAAAAAAAAGGAAAGATGATATACCCTGAAAGGTCATTATCTTTAGAAGTTCCCAACCATGAGCATCTCTAGTTTTTGCTTAGATCAAGAAACAACTTTGTTGGTAGAAGTAGTACTTGAACAAAAGATGCAGTCAATAATACATTACTGACCTTCAGGAAAAGGGTTTGTTCTGTTGTCCCACCCTTTCTCAGACGAACCTAAGTAAAACATACACACACAGGATGCTGAAGAAAACATCTGACCTCTACTTCAGCTATCTATCTTTGAGTCAGGAATATTTTACACTTCTTTCTTCGTAGAGAAAACAAAGAAATAAACAAACAATTGATCTGACAAATACGAAACCTAACCTTCCTGTGACCACAGACAATGTAAAAATCACAGTCAGATGTTACTGCCCCCATCAGGGAGAGAACAGAGATACTGTTGGCTTAATGACCCATAACCATATACTGATTTCACAGCTATGTAGTTTCTAGCACTCTGTTTGGCTGGAGAGATCTCATCTGAATAATGACTGCACGGTCATTTCTGCCAAACCACAGCGCTTCTGCATCTCTCCTCGCTCTGGTTTTCCCACATGAGCATGCTCCCACTGCTGCTGGCTGCTTGCTGATGTGCCCACACCACCATCCCTCCTCTGTGCTCCACTGCATCCATCATCCTGCCTGTCCACTTCTTTTGCTGCTATTTAATTATGGAAGAGTAGCAGTATGCTGTAGCTCTGTAATGGAACAGGAGGGCACTTAACCTGTCCCCACAAAAAAGAAAAAAAAAAAAAAAAAAAAAGGTGAAGTGATGTATTGAGTAAAAAGGCAACAGGAAATTGTCAGAGCAGAAATGAGGTTAAAAATCTTGGAACAGAGGTTTGTTGCCAGGATATGGCTGGGGAATTTTGCTGGTGGTAGAAAGTCAGAGCCACATAAATATTCAATAAGCAATGCAGAGATGAAAGAAAGAATAATGTTTTCAGTAGTTATATGTTTGGCTCTTAGCAAGTTTTCAGTCCCAAATGCAGCACTCTCCAATAGGCAGAGTAGGATGCTGAGCAGTTGCTCAGATACAATTTGAGGAATATAAAAAATCAGGAGTGTTGGAGTTGCCATTCCTTTTACCTACCCCGGAGCTTCCAGTGTTTTCTTTGTGTCACAAAAGCATGTTGTTCTTCTCCTAAAGAAACAGATTTCCTTTTTAACACAAAGCTTGCAAAGATGTCCCTGTTATGAAAGGGAGAAGTTATTTTATGTTCTGTCTGGGAAAAGCCTTTCCTGAACTCTGACACTGTGACAGCTAGCTGTCTTGGAGCTGGTATTTTAACTTTATTTCTTCCATTAATCGAGCAACAGCTACCCACAGACTAGTTTCACCTTTGTGTTGCACTTGTTTATAAGTTATTTATTTCTCTGACTTTTTGTCCTCCCTCTGCTTTCTCTCCCCTTTGCACTGCAGTTTGCTCCAATTGGCTCCTGGGCTAGTGAAAATATCTCTGTCAAAAGGGTAAATTGGTAGTCTCAGCTACTACTCTGAGCTCCTCTTAAGAAGTTGATGTAGGATTCTTTGGTCCATGAACTGAAATGAACTTAAAGCAGAGGAATATGTTGCCAGAAGAAAAATAAAGAAGCACACATAAATGAGCAGAGTAACAATGAAAGATGAAATAATAGCTATAAGGCTGGGGACCTAGTCAGCCTCAAGAGAATGTTGCGTTTTTAGTCATCACTACATTGCTGATGACTTTCAATTGAGATTGCTAAGACAAAGGGTTTTGGGATGCTGTATGAGTATGTTGTAGCTGGCATAAGGAAGACCTAGAAGACATTTTGAAAGGAAACTGGAATTATTCTTTTCCCTCTGCCATCTTCACTCTTTTATATATTTCACTTTTTCCATTTTATTTTCCATTATACTATGCTCTTCCTCCTTACTTTCCTTGCCAATCCTCATTACAATCCAGTTTTTTGTTTTTGTAATGAGCCCAGTAAATCTTTTTCACATATAAAATCATCCTCAATACAAATTATTCTGAATTAGAGAAGCAGCTACTGAGCTTTTACAAATCATTTAGATTGTAAATCCCAGATCTGCCAGGTGCCAGGTACCCTTTTCTTTTATTTATCTTGGTAGAGATGGTGTTGCTTAAAAGTCCATAGAATTAATAATTGCTGAGATTATAGACCAAAGAGCATGCAAGGAGCTATTTTCACTCCAGAGCTAAATGTTTTCTAGTCTGTACCTGCATTGCCAACACAATAAACTATGCAAGCACGTATCTGTATATGTACACACATAAAGAAACAGCAAAACTGCAGCACAACAAGAAGTAAACCTCCAGATCAGGATGGTGTCCTTGTACTGTTGTTGAGCAGCAATATTCTCCTGCCTGTGGCAAGAATGATTTGTGTCTTGGACCCTGTCCCAGCAGATCAGCACATCCATGGTAAATCCTGGTACATACTCAGGGGCATTTGCAGGATCCTGGGCTCTCCCGCTGTGCCAGGCTGGCCAGCGTTGCATGACAAACCATGAAACTCCAGCTGTGAAAATTATGGACTCAGTCAAACTGTCAATCCGTCCCTGAAAGACACCTGCTGGTGGAAGTAGCCTTGACAGATATTTGTGCTGAATGTGGTAATGTTTGCAGTCTGCAGTGGATGGATTGCTGTGGCAAGGTGCTCACGGAGCCTCTCCTACTGACACAATGCACTGCTCCTATCAGTGTGTGGAAAACACCCATACTCAGCAGACACTTGGTGTGATGTGATGCTCACATTTCTTGACAATTCTTGACTTTTGAGTTCACAGACCCTTCAGTGAGGGGTAGGATGAACACTGTTATTATGCTGAACTGAATGTACCATTTTCGTAATTGAAGCTCCACAAGAGTCCATGTTCTGTTTGAAATCCAACTTCAATTAACATAGCATAGTTAATTTTCATGCTCTGTGAAGTTCTTGGTATTATTTTTCCTTTCTTACAGCTAAACTCATTTTAAATATATTCCAGATTTACTAGGACTTCATTTTTAATAAATACATTAATTTTTAAGAATGTGGAAATGCAATTGTTTGCATATGCTTTTCTACTAATAGGAATATAGATGAAGAACCATCTTTTAAACAAAGAAAAGGAAATGGAATAGCTACAGCATAACAATGTACAACCTAAAGAAATTCTGTTTTGGAGGTACAAATGCCTGGAGTCTCCTTTTAAAATGTCAGTGAGAAACACCAGATTCAATATTTTACATTCAGTTCACTTAGCCAGCCAATTTTTTTAACCAGAACTTACTTATCTTTATTGATGAAAATTTAACAAAGCTTTTAATATTTTTAATTTGATGGGTTTTGTGTAAGATGAAACTAAAAAAAGGTAATTTAATCTTCTGCTTTATGCTTTCTTGACTTCTCTTTTAAAATCTTTTTTATCCATAACAGTAGAAATAAGGAAGTGAAAGACAAAGCAATCAAATATATATGTTTCAATACAATAATGGGCATTCTATATCTATTAAAAACATTTTCAGAACACTCATGATTTTTTATGCTTACTTATGTTCTTGACTCATCCTTTTTCCAGGGTTACTATCCACATCGATTGCAGTTTTGTCATTCCAGATGCGGCTTACAGTGCTTACTGCATGCTCAGATTTTTACTTCTGTTTCTATTTTTTCCTAGTTCTAAGATGTGTTGATATATTATCATGATTCAGTCAGATATATGGAAATTTTTCACAGCAATCTGAAGAAATTAAAATTTGCTCTGAATATGAGAGTGGTCAGTGAAAGTGATGGCATTATTGTCAGCTTATTGCACCTTGTAAGGAAGAATATAACACAGGACTCTCCAGCTACACTGCTCTACTTTCTTGAGGTGTCAGGGCTGGATGGAGACAGGAAAGAGAGAAGTCTGCTTTGAACAACATAACTTTGGAATCAAACTTCAGCCTTCACTCATAAATTATTTCAAAGCACAGATAAAGAGTGCATCAAATTGCATTATCATAGGAAATTATTGCATCAATTTAGTATTACCATATATCATGAAGTATCCCATTAGATAAACTGCTGGTGGATGGATAGCATAGGCCAATTGATTTCAGAATTTTCAAGGGCTCTGGATGACAAGAAAAAGTATCCAGCTTGTCACAGATGAGGAGTATGTGGGAATGGATGAAGGCTAATACCTTAGCACTGTTTGGAAGCAATGTGAAAATTCTATATCCATGGAGAGCTCATAGTAGCTCTCACTGCTAAGGAATTCCTAAGTTTTATGCTATGGCTTCACTGATAAAACCATGATAAAATATGGCTGTGAACAACCTTTTTACACCCTGGCAGCACTGCTTGTGTAGGAGCAACTCTTGCGTTTTGTCAGGCTCTTCATAGGTGGAATGGCACAGCTGGGACCATACCTAGTCCATGTGTAATCTGTAATTATTACCACAAATCTTTAGTCCATCTGGCAGGTTTTATTTTTTATGCAGTAGATGGATTTAATTATGAGTGCATATGTACAAAAAGGCCAAACAAAAGCTTACAAAATCTTTGTTGACCACACTGTATTTTCTCTGAAGGTAATTGTTTGGATAGATTTTTTTTCATCAGTATTTTAAATGTTATGATTATTGAAATATCCCTCATTCTTACAGTGTTTTAATTTTATAATGGGTTCTATAACCCTTACATTCTCAAAACAGAAGTTACTGCAATAAAGTAAAATCAGATGCTAGTCTACTAGAAATGAAACTGCTACACCCAGTATTTGTCATTTCAGAAAGCATTCTTTGTTAGCAATGGAGCTGTGAGGGAAAAGAGAAGAAAACAAAGAGCTGAACACAGAAATAGAAGGTCTTAACATCCTCTCAGTTATTATTACGCACTGAGCACGTTTATCTTAACACTGCTGTTTTGCAGCATTAATTAGTGCATGATTGTAAAGCAATTGGTAATGGACAATGAAGAAGACAGTCCCCAAATTGTGACAAAGCTTTTGATGCTGTGGGGATTCACCCAATAATAACCACTCCACTGCCAAGGAATCTGGCAGTGCTGTGGGAGCTGGTGCAGGTTTGACATCTGATTCTTGCTTGGTGTGAGGAGTGTTTCTGCAGTTTTGCAGTGATGACAGCTGCAGAGGCAAATGTTGAAACTAAGATCGAGTCACTGGGATCTTTCATTCCTCCCTCAAAGACATGCAAATCATTTTCTGGCCTTGATTATTTTAACTCATTGATCTCTGACAAGGAAATAGTAGAGAGCATCCCCTTGGGCTATGCCTGTGGTTGTGTAACAGGGGTGCACAACATTTGAATACACACACAAGTCCAGCTTTGGGGTTTATGTCACACTTGACTCTGGAATCAGTTTCAAGCTCTCTCGTAAAGCCAGGCATCTCCTCCTGTAATTTTTTTCAATAATGGGCCAGTGCTGGTGGCAGCAGGCAGTGAGCAGTAGTCCTGAATAACACAGATGGTGGTACATCTGACAGTGTGTTATTCCACAATAAAAAAAAAATGGTTGTCATTTTCATGCTTGCTATTATGAAGCCACCTGTACTCAGTCTGCTCTTGGGCACTAGGAAGTCATGGGAAATATGAGTATGTTGTGCTGAGTCTTGAAAATGTGTATGTGTGCAGAGCTAGGTACATTGGCACATGTAAATCAGTGTGTGTAGACACCAAGGTTCAGAGGCACATGATAAAAAAGCATAGAGGTTTTTCCCCATGGAAAGCACAATATTTTCAATTTTTCAATTTGTGGAAGAGTTTGGTTGTATTTATTAGTTATTAAGAGTGTTTTGTTTTAAAAACACTGTGTCTCTTTCCTTGAAAAAGAATTCTTTCACTGTTCTGTTGGGGTGTGGGATTCTTTTTTAGTAATTATGGTTAAAAAAAGTGAAGGAATTGTTCAGCATCCCACAGGATAAGAGAGATACAAAGCAGCTTGCAGCCATCAGCATGTTTGAATCCACTTTCCAAGCTAAGTACTTCCAGTAGTCACATCTAATATTGGAAACAAAACTACTGTGCTTGGTATAATCAGTCTTGTCACTGACAGTGGTCTCCCACTCTCATCCAGGTCTGTCCTCTGTGAGAGGTTCATGAGAGCAGAAGGTTGCTTTCTGTGAGAGTTTCTGTCAAGGAAGATTTTGACCCTGTGCACTTTAGATAATTTTGCATCACATTTGTCTGCTAAAAAGGACTGGAGTCCTACAATGTGTGTGATGCAATACTAATAGTCATGATTCCAAAGAAATTGTTCTTTTTTGGTCATAAAATAATAGTAAGTAGGTACTATTTCCTAAATTAAGGGGAAAATATAAAAATGGTGAACAATCCAGAAAGGAAGAAAACAAAACAAGAATCCAGTCATTTGGCTCCACTGCTTTTATAGAGGGACAACATTTAAAAGGCAAATGCAAGTTAAACCTGCCAATCCCTCGTCAAGAAAAATAATGTTTTCATATCATAAGAATTTTGATCCTCAAACCCAAAGCTTTTCTGGAGGATAACCTAAAATGTTTGTATTTTACACAGGATCTGCAGGATAGGATCTCACCCATTGTGCCCTTGCTAAGAAGGCCATCCTTGTTCTCAGTCCAGAAAGGTTTTCTAGATTTCTTCATACAGAAAATCTCCACATGTGGAAGATTAACATCTGGGTCCTCAGTGGGAGGTTCTCTGCTGTCTTTTAGAGGTCTGGATGTGTATCTGCTGTTGCTATTTCTTGAATATTCCTCAGTCTCTGCCCCAACTCCCTGCAGGGGATGTACCTCCTTTCTGCTCCCTGCCAGCACACTCGGAGTAGAAAGGAATTCTTGGAGCTGCACAGATGGCACACGCACACACAGGTGAGGATCCATCCAGGGGCTGGTGTACACAGCCCCAGCCTGCCTTTTGGCCAAACACTTTCTACCCTCCCATGGAGGTACCAGCAGCAAATAAAGCTGATGATTCTCCCACTACAACTGGGACACAGGAGAGTGATGACCCCACTGCAAATATTTTGATCTATTTTAGGTTTGGAGACCCTGGTTCATCCTTTTCATTCTAGTAAAAAGTTTTCATATCCTAAGCAGGTTAACAAGACTGTAGAGCTTATTTTTTCAGACCTTTATCTACTTTGCTGCAAAGAACATCTCTGACTAAAGTGATATAAAAAACCCTGAAAATCAAATTAAGTTCAAAACCATTTTTGCTTACAACCATTTCTGAAGATTGTGAGGCTTTCACCGTGTCACGGTTTCATTTTTAACCATTTAGCTGCCTGAGTCTAAAATGACAGCTACAGGCTTCTCTTAATTCACACATTTCTGAAAATTCAATAGCAAGAAATCGATAGAGAGAAACAAGTACATGAATTAAGATTCAGCATACAAGCCTTTGCTTGTGTATTGAACTTAGGGAGGTGATAGTCACCTGAGGGATTAATAGTTCTGCAGGACAAAACAACTGCTTCTTTCACCTTGCACTTCACAGGAATGGCGTGTTCTCAACTTCACCTCAGGCCCTAGGATCCCCCAAAAGGAAATTCCTTTTGCACCTTGAGAAATCTACCCTTAATATTTCAGTAAGTTGCAAAACTGTCTGAACTGCAGTTGCACTGGTGCAGACACAAAGCAACACGAAGGACAAGGTTTCCACCTTAGAAATAATCATGAAGGATGAAGATCTCTGCAGTCAGGAGACTGTAGTCAAGTTATTAAAATGTCTAATGACAGGCAGGATAATCAGAGGGCTCAGCCTATTCACTGTAAGTTTTATAAAACTATTTTTACCAGCTTAGGCCATTGGCATGATTGTGTGAGGTGTTGGTTTGAAAGTCTTGTTAAAGGAATCAAAAGTGATGGACACTGACAACAATTTGCAGGGTTTTTTTTCAATAGTGATTCTGTGTCTCCAAGAAGAGATTTGAGTAGATACCAATAAAGGATTTGGAAGCTCCCATAAGATCTGTTCAGACACTATCAAAAGCAATAGGACTCCTTCTTTTAGTCTTTCAATTGTGAAACTTTGATTTGGTTCTGAAGTTCTTGTCTGGGGCATCGTTTGGTGTATTTGAATCTGTCATAGTATATGTGAGTGTGACCAAATCTCAACAGAAAGCTAATGCAGATCTGATGTAGAGTCTAGACAACCAGACAGAATTAGAGTTCTCTGCTGAGTTTATTTAATGAATAAAGAAAATTTTCACGCAGTATTTAAAATCTTGCCACAACTGCATTTAGTATTTTCTTTTCCTTTGACAGAGAATCACAGAATAGAGTTATTTTAAAATAAGAGTTTAAATTCTCAATGCCCTGAAGCAAAGATTATTTCCTTTTATTGAAATTTTTTGATTTACATTTATATTGATACACATTGGGACTACAATGGGACATAGCTTTGTGTGTACAAACTCTGCTGTTGTCGAAAGTATAAGTGCAGCTTACTTGGAAAGGAACACACATCTAACCTTTGAACTGGCCTAAAATGGTCTCAGTGACAGTATGTTAACTGTAGAAAGCCAGAGAGCAGAACAGGTTAGCCTTTCTCTGGTTTCCCTGGTCTGTGCAATTAGTGCCACATTTTATCTCTAACCATAATCTTACCTAAGCTGATTAGCTTAAAGGTAAGTGAGAGATTCCTGAAAAAATTGCTACTTCATCTCTATTTGTTATATAGTATTTCTCTTTTTAATATCAACCCATTAAAAGTCATCTATTCAAAACAGTGTTTTAGTGACCACTGAGTCTTCAGATATGGGCCTGTGTCTCTTTTCTCATCCAAGTTGATTCAAACCTGTTGAGTTAACCCAGACAAAACTGAACACAATTCATAAATTCAAAAGTTGCTAATACTTCATAGCTGTTTGGAAATACAAGTCTGAGGCGTGTGGAAAAAAGAAACTCTGTAATATCCTTGATTGAAAAAAAAAAACAAACTAGAGCATGAGCTCATACCGCACCAGACACCAGAGAATCCACACAGGAGATGTTCATTTAAGCAGTTCCACTCCCAGGGAAAAGCTTGCATTGGAGTTTACATCATCCTAGACGTGAAAGTCGATAAAACTTAATCCAAGGAAACCAAGCCTCATTAGTTCTACTTTTTTTTTTCTTCCAGAACAGCAATCTGAGGTCAGATTTTCTGGCTACATTATTCTGTGAAAAAAGTGGTTAATAATGTATGAGATGGTGAAAAAATAATTGAAGTAACATTAGTACCAAAATCATAATAAATTAAAAATGGTACGATAATTTTTTTTTTTTAGATGTGTTTTGGGATAGGTTTGATATAACCCTGTGTTGCAAGGCCATATCTAGCTTATGTTTAAATTTAAAGCTTTAATCCTGTCTGTGTTTAGCTTTAAAACATCATGGGCTAAATCTCCAAATCTTCTTATCTTCAAAATTATGTCAGCAGCTATGACAAAATGACATCTGTTCAGAAGCTGTGACAGGAACAGGCATTGCTGACACTGGGTTCTGTCCCCTGGCAGAGCAGTGTCTGCCTCCCACATACAAATGCACCAAGTCCTCTGCTGAATGGACGTGTCCAGCCAGCAACCCTTCTGATTAATGCTCAATAATTGCTATCTGCTGCTTCTGGTACCAGTGAAAAATGCCACTGTTCTCTAGGTTTGCACTGGTCTGAGGAATGTGAGGCCTTTTTCCAGAAACAGGGTGGGGCAACACTTGGTTTTTTTCCATTTCCAGAACATGGCAGTTGGAGAGAACTGTGTGGGAAAAGCTCCTGCTATCTCTCCCTGCCATTCATTGTGTGCATTTAGTGTGTCAGAAACGCTCTGCTGCTGCAGTTAATGCTGAGCAGAGATTGATTGCAGGCTGGTGTTCCACAAGGCATGGCTGAGGCAAATTAATAGCTCCTTGCTACTGAAAGGGGGTGGGGGCCTCATTCCCACCTTTCCTATTCCCCCTGGTAATCCTGGGCCTGGCTCCTCTCCTTAATTTGTCTGGGGAATTAACCCCGTTGTTTCCTCAAAACCCCCCAGCCACACATTTTTCTTCAGGGGGTTAGGGATGGTGAGCAATCCCTACAAAAACCTGGATGGATCCCTGGGGAAGGGGAGGAGCGAGAGCAGCATGGGCTCTTCCCCTCACGGGAACAATGTGCTTTGGATGAGCTGAGCTGTGCCTGGAGCTGCAGCCCAGGCTGCTGATGGCACATCTGGCCAATGGTCCCTCTGTGCTGGATTATGATTTTCCGACATTCAGGTGGTCAGAGTCCTTTTGCCCTCCGGGAATCTTTGGGCCAGACGCAAGAAAGAGACAGAGGCTTCAAGGTTGTGTTTCTTCCAAGGTCTATCGTGTTGTTTATTCTTTCTCTCATCTCACAGTTCGTTCTGTGCCCAGCAAGATCTGTCTTGCACCTCGGCCATGGCAGGACACCCACCCCTATGGGAGGTCGTTGTCTTAAATACAGATTATTACAACCATATTGTTTACAATTTCCTACCAATGTCCACCATCCACACCAAACAGACCATCTCCACTTGGCCCAATCTCCCCAAGCCACATTGTGCCAACGTCACAGCAGAAAATGGAGGTGAAGAAGAAGAAGAAAAGCCTTAGGAACCGCCCCAAAATCTCCATCTTGTTTCCATTTACTTCTACTGTGAAAACCTAAAACTACCTACTTCTCACTCAGTGGTAAGCTAAA
>VWYP01001509.1:21243-88388 GCA_013400435.1 Pycnonotus jocosus | reverse complement strand
TCCCTGTCCCAAGAAAGCTCCAGCCAGGTTTAGGCCATGGGATGTGGAGATTTTTGCCCAGCTGCAGAAGAGGAGTCATGCTGCCCTAGATGATTTTTTTTTCTTTGCAAATAAGATTGTGTATGTTTTGCTCCTATGGGCATCAAAGAGACATCACCCACTAAACAGTCCTTTGAAGCAAAAAGCATGAGTTTTTAAGTTTTGAAACAAAACAAAATAAAAAGTTGACACAAAACAAAGTTAAAGGCAGCTTAATAACTATGTAGTTGACAGTGATTCCCCTTTCGCCTTCCCTTCTGTTTTGGCCTTCATTGTTTTCTGTCTCTATTTGCTTTTTGGATTCAACATGCAAGCTACCAGCTTCTGGCTATTGATTCATCTCATTCATGCATTTTGGATTTTGCTGACTGAGACCAAAGAGAGTCTTGCCTTAAATGTTTCTCAATGATTCAGGAAGAAATTTAGAGTGAATTACACTAAAGCATGGATATGTGAAGCTTCCTGGCTTCATTGTGGTGTACTTAGACTTTAAGAGAGAGTGAGGAGAGGTAGGTGTACTTTTCTTACTTTTTGTAAATGTGCTGCTTTTGAATCTCAGCTTCATTGAAATGTAGTTTAAAATGGCTACACGATTTAGGAACTTGAGAAGTCTTATTCCTGCTGATGCTCAGTGGGTTTTGGTGTTCCTTGGTACAGGCCCTCATCACCTTAATCCTAGAGGCTTTCTTAAAAATCACCCATTTTGGCCAAAAATATCATAATTTTGTTTAATTTGCTCCTCTTTGATGAGAGTAAGCACAGAATCCCAATACAATCATCATACACATGGACCATTTGGAGCTCTGTGCATATTATCAGCGTCCTGACTGGTGGATGGGACTCCATCTCAATGCACCCTTGCCTGAGATTCATCTGTGAGCTCCATGCTTCTTGCCAGGGTGGGAAAACTCTACACACCAATTAGCTCTGGAAATCCTGATCCTGTTGGAAGGATGCAGATGATCCTGGGCTACAGTTATGCTCTAAGCCTGCACAAAGAACTTTTTATATGGCATTAATTTTACAGAGAAGTTTTTATTTACTAGAGATTCTGCAGAGTGATTATGCATCACAGGCTTGGTGGAGCAGAATTTTAACTTACAGCTCAGACACTCCTCCACTGATTAGTTTTAACATTAAATAGAAACACAAGCCTGTGATTTATTGGTGAAATATTTAAGATAAATTGTTAAATTATTTAAATAGCAGAGTTTAAAGATGGCAAGATAAAACAAAACAAAAAAGGCAGTTTATCCAAATAAGAGCTCATTGAATTTGAAAACCATACATTTAGACTTGCTAGTTATCTGAAAAAAAAAGGTTTTCACTTTATTATCCTCACAAAAAAAACCCCCTAATTTTGAATATTTTCCCATTTGATCCTTGCAGACTTTATTTCATCTGCAGTGCTAGGAATTGTTGCAGCCTCCATCATTTCCTACCAGTCATCTCACATGTATTTGGGCACTCACCCAGACTAGATGCAGTTTTCCTCTTTCTACAAATGCTAATGGAGAGGTTTTTTGACTTACTGTTGATAAACCGGGTGAGGACTGCTCCAGTGTTCTTGCCTGAGGTTTGGACATCACCTCATCTTGTCTTGCCGTTGGAGGTGACCTTCCATCCTACCTTGAAAAATCTTGTTTGCATCTGCTACGCTTGTCTTTGCCCGCTTGCCCTCCGGTATACTTTGTGTATTACCACAAAGTAAAATTAGAGATACCTTTTTAAAGGAGGAGATAGAGATTGTGCTTGTGGTCTTTAAGGAAAGGGCTTCAGAGTGGTGGCAATAACAGTGAAAACTCATGACAGTGTGAATAAAGTGGAAGAAGCATAAAGATTTTTGTGTCAACCCTTAACATTCATTTCACAGAATCACAGAACAATTTGGGTTGGAAGAGACCTTAAAGATCACTTGGTTTCAACCTCCTGCCATAGGCAAGTGCACCTTCCAATAGACCAGCTTGCTCAAAGCCCCATCCAACCTGGCCTTGAACACTTGCAGGGGTGGAGTGTGCACATTTCTTCTAATTCTTTTTCCCCTAATTTTGAGATACAATACATGGGACTTGCTGCATCCTAAGGAGTATTTAATGCTTTCATTTTCTGTTTGTCTAAAATTCTCCAAATTTGAGAGACCTTGCTTGCTTCCTCAGCCATGTCTGTTCAGAATGTCAGATCAGTGTGACACGTCAAAAGCAAAGGTAATTAGGCTTTGACATGTCTTCAGTAAAAACTCATGAAAAATGTGCATCAAGACCCATAGACAGCTTTGAAAATTTCAGTCATTTTGCTTTAGCTACTCACATTTCAGCACAAAAAAAGAAATATTTTTCAAGTCTGACCTCCTCTAGCAAGCCCTTCGTCTTGGGCTGTGCATCTGAGAAGGAGAACATTTTCAAGGTCTGATTCTTTCAAATGTGGCAGCTGAAAAGAAGATAATTAGGACAGGCAAATCCAAACAGTACTTTTGCAAATGGTATTTATCCTTTTTTTTTCCTTGTGTATGTCTATATTATACTTTTCCACCTGCCTTCAAAGGGAGCTGATAAAAAGGATTTGCTTGGCCTTTTTGTTGCTGAAGGGGGGAGGGTGTCATTTTTGTGTAGTGCTGCAAGACAGATTCTGCAAGTGAAACTACCCCAGCAGGGGCAATCCTGCCCAGAGGGGACAACTCCAGGGACTGAAGCAGGTTTTCTTTTTTTTCCTTTGCTCTCCTTTGTGGATTTGTTGTGCTGTGGAACCAGGTCCTTTATGGCATGTAGGAGTGGGGTTTATGGAGCAATCAACTCCATCAGCAGTAGTACCAATCGCATAATTCTTCGGTCTTTTGTAATAGATTTTGTGTGTGTGAGCTGAAAGTATGGCCAGGAGGGAAGGGGATGTGAAATGTATTTTCTTATCTTTTCTTTTCTTTTCTTTTCTTTTCTTTCTTTCTTTCTTTCTTTCTTTCTTTCTTTCTTTCTTTCTTTCTTTCTTTCTTTCTCTCTCTCTCTCNCCTATGATAAATACAGGGTTTATTATTTCCTCTCTCTTTTTTTTTTTTTTTTTTTTTTTTTTTTTTTTTTTTTTTTTTTTTTTTAAGTTGGAAAGCGTCTGTCTTAGTTCCTTTATGCTTTTCAGGCTCAGGGATGAGAGAAAGCATGTATATGTGTGTGCGTCTCTGCCCATACAGTCGCTCAAGTGGGAAAATACCCCGTTTGAGGTTCACACAGGAGGAATTTCTGATGGAGACAACAGTGCTAAGCAGAAAGGCACATCCTGATCTCTAGCAAGTGAGGGGCACGCTGGCAGACACACGCACACAACACATACTCTCCGGGCGCTCTGCATAATACGTGCAAAGCGCTGCCCTTTAATGAACGTAACCTATGGTGGCTGGGATGCAGCCGGCCAGACCTCACCATTAATAAACTGGGAACATTCTTCTCCTTTTTAGTCCCTTTCAATGCCAGCCCTGCGTTTTGATCTCCCTTGAATGCTGCTCCCCCTCATTTGGGGCTCCAATTCTGAGAAGATTTGGCGCATTGTTTGAGGTCGCAGGATGTCGGATTGATTTCGGAGCTTTTGTATTGACTCCGGGCTCCTGAATGAAGCTGTCATGTGTGTCTGTGGTTGGCTAGCAGGCTGTCCGGCTGCAAGCTGTGCCTTCCTTTGTTGTTTAGGCCTCATTGAGCTGAGGGAAGAGGCTCATTTCAGGGTGATTTACCACCACCCAAACACCAGCTGTCTGTTGTACTGCTGCTTGCCTCCACCTTGGATTCAGTTCTTGTTTCCCTTCCTTTCCTCCCTTCTCTCCTACTCTACCGCTATAGGCACTTGGGTACTGGTTCTTCAAAATGTGTGGATCACCCTAACAGAACAGCAAAAAACCCCCCATAACAAACACTGAATGTGTTGTTCTTCCTAATGGCATTTATACAACCATGGGGATTTTTAGAGTTTGCTGTTGCAGTGCTTTACATTGACTCAAAGAATGATACCCCACGTTGGAAGTGACTCACAAGGATCATCGAGTCCAACTCCTGGCCCTGCACAGGACAGCCCCAAGGATCACACTGTGTGGCTAAGAACCTTGTCCATATGTGTTTTGGACTCTGGCAGACTTGAGGCCTTCCCTGGGGTGATTCCAGTGCCCGACCACCCTCTAAGTAGTTGTCAGCTCCCTGGGGAAAAAGCTGCTTCCAGTATTTTCAATTGCTGTTGCTCAAAAGAGAGAAAGGCTGATGAAAACCAAGCAGGTTAGAGCCCAGCTGGACCTGTCAGCTTCTGCAAGGTGCATGGCACATTGGTAAGCCAAGCCCACCGCTGGAGCTGAGCTTTCCAGGCACAGACTTGGAAGCCAGGATCCTACCGTTAATCCCAGCCAGCAACACCAGAGCACAGACCTTGGCAGCTCCCTGGAGGCCAGCCGGTGCCATGTGCCTCGTGTCTGACTCCTTTAAACGGGGCTGGCAGCTCCACACAGGATTGCTCTGGGCAACGCTGCAGTGATTTGTACGTGCCCTGTGCCTCCCCTGGAGCTGCTGGCGTGAAGCGAGTTGTGACCGACCCTTATTTGACTTCTGGGTGATGCAGTTCAGTGTTTCTCGACCACAGGCTGTTAAAACTGGCAGCTGCTCAACTCCTGTCACCCGTGCAGCTGAAATAATTAAGCCTGTTACTATTATTATGGCTTTCCTTATTTTTCAGCAAACTTTGGCCAACTGCTGGAGCCCATGGTGTAAGGAGGTGGGTGAGGCCAGCCAGATTCCTTGTAAGAGGTGGGATAATAGGACATATGTCAAGGAGCCTTCTTGCTCTTTTGCCTTGGGAAGGGTGATGTCTGGCAGTGGATGTGAGCCAGCAGAAGGCAAAGTGATCTTCCCTGTTGGAAAACCTTGTGCTTCTAAACAATTCTACCTGCTTCTAAACAATGGCACCTCATGCTATTAAAAGGCCAGGAAACACAGAATTTTTTCTCCATGAACTAAGACCAAATATCTATACCCAGTCAGATGAGGTTCCTCTCTTTGTGGTGTCCTCTCCTTCCGCTGTGAGCTTCAAGCACTGCTGGACAAATAAAGGAGGGAAATATTAGGAGGCAACAACCACAGCAGGATAGCCCCAGTGAGGTGTTTTAATTTCTTAACAAACTCCTTGGGCACTAGAAACTGTAAAATAACATACAGATAAACAAACAAAAACTCACTAACCCTTAGCACCCTGGAGGCCTCTGTTTCAGATCACTGAATAAAAGCTGAAGTTGCACATGCATGTTTAATGTAACACAAGGCATGTGCTGTGGAAAGAGTGCTTTCCTCTAATCTGGTTCCAGACAGAAGCATCCAAACAGAAGCCCCTTTCCCTGTCCCCACTGAACTGCTTGGTGTATATGAGGAAACCCCTGAATGACAAGGCCTCCATCTGCTCTGGAACAGAGTTGCGACTGGCTGCAAATGTTGTCCATATGCTTTTTTTTTCCCCTTTTGCCTTTCAACTTATCTGCCTAATGTTAGACACCTATCTGCAAATTAAGCGTCTGCTCATAAGGATCTTTCCTAAAGTAAGATGGAGGTAATTCATCCAATGCACATTAAGAGAGGTGCATCTGCTGCTGAAAAAGGAGGTGGGATTATTTATCCAGTGCATTGCTTTCATTTAGGTTTTCTTAGGGAATTGATGAGCCCCTTCATTCTTGTACTGTCAGACGGTAAGAAAGAAATTCTCAAGTTGTGGGTTCATATTTCCCTAGTATTCTTGATTTTCCAGGTGGTTATGGGCAACACCTTGTGATTTCTCACTGTTAAATAAAACTAGTGACACTTCTGTTTGGACAGGAGAACATGGCCATGGTTTCCCATGAGCTCAGGTGACATTAGAGCATCAAAGGATCCAAAAATGGGAGTTTTTCCTTGGCTTGTGGTTAAAAAAGGCTGGATTATCTTCTTTGACATAATGACTTTGCAGCAGACAGTGGGACGAGCTGAGCATCACCAAGACATATGTGGATATAGTTTCCTAACCACAAGTGTATGTTAATGTTATGGCCACCCCAACATATCCAGTGGCCTTTTGGGAAATGTGTGAGTCTCTCCTAGGTTTTTTTTATAGCTCCAACTTGCCTCATATGCTGTGGGGTTTCTAGAAGGTATTCTGTAGTAAGACAAAGGGGTCTCTCCCTGTGCCTCAGTTTCCAGTCTCTAACACAGTTTTTGAATACACTTTCTTTAACTTATAGTTTCACTTCTTTCTGAGAAAAAAAAATTGACTTTAATAGATTACAGACCAGTTGCTGAAAGATTGTAGTAACTGGGCAAGAGTGAAACATCTTTGACAGATGAGAGTCACAGGCAGAGGAAGCCAGTTGGAAGTAGTCCCATGAAAACCTCAGAGTTTGTAATCAGCATCCCAAACATGAGGCATTTTGGGTAGTTATCAGATTAAGTGTCAGAACAGCTTTTTCAGTGTCTTAGTTTTTTCCCAGCTTCTCTCTTGGAAGGAGAGGAAAAAAAAAAAAAAATCTGCACATTATCTGACCTTGCTGAAACTTGTGAGATGCTGAACTCACCAAGTAAGAGATGTCCCCACACCTGGCAGGTTGCAGGCTCTCCCAAGGTAGCCAAAAGTTTATCTTTCTGTTTTTAATTCCTGCCACCAAGAGTCATCTCTCTGCTGTGCCGTGACATTGAGCAATGGCTGCAATTTCTTTTAATCATGCCCTTTTCCTTCCTCATCCTTAAGGGCAGAGCACTTCCACTTGGCTAAACTCACTAACTGTGTTGGGATCTCTTTTTCTATATAAATTAATCCAGCTGAAATCACATGACTGTTCATGGCTGCACACAAGCAGATTCTTCCTCTGTTCCCCAGCAGATGCCAAAAGTGTTTATTTTTCGACTGGGACAGCAAAAGTCTGAAAGTAAGCAATGTCTTTGTCTGCATGCCTATGGAAAAATATGTGATTGTGATACATTTGTGGGGACTCCACTGGCTCTTTTTTACTCCATGCAGTTTAAATTCAGCAACATTTTGACCTGGAATCCCAACTCCTTTCTGCCATGATGATTTATCAAGATGTACAGGTTTGATAAACAATGAAAATATTTAGGTGAAGAACCAAAGTGACTCACATAACCCTCAGCAAAGAACACTGTTAACATGAGGAACTTTGTTGCTTGTATCACACTCAGTCAGTCTGATGGGTTTTCAACAAAAATGAAGGTGTCTGAGCTCAGCTTCACTCTCTCAGACTGTTGGTTACAGATGAAAGGAGAGTGAGAGGACTTTGTTTCTTTGCAAATCTCTGCTGGTTTGAGCATCAATCCCTGCAAGTGTCCAAGGTCAGGTTAGACAGGGCTTGGAACAACCTGGTCTAGGGGAATATGTCCCTCCCCATGGCAGGGAGTGGAACTGGGTGATCTCTAAGGTCCCTTCCAACTCAAACATTTTATGATTCTATGTCACAGACACTGCAGAGCCTGTACCAGCAGTTTTAGGTGAGAGTGTGTTCTTGGATTCCTGGCATGAGTTTATCACAGGTGATGTGGACCCGTTGTTCTACTGAGAGCAAGTCTCTCCTGAAGACTTATTTTCACCAAACCTGAGCACACTGGAAGCAAGTAGGCATTAACTTGGTAAAAGTGAACAGAAAAAGTAATGTATGAGCTTTTCCTCAAGTCACTGCAGTTTGGTATTTGTACTGTCTGAGTATGCTTGACATGTTCCTGTTCTTGCAAGTGTATGCAAACTATGGGTTAAAATAATGGGTTTCTTTAAAGCTTTGCTTTCCCACTGTCTTTTCCACACACCTTGTTTTCCTTCTTCCTCTGTGTGACTTCCCTAATGCTGTGATATTATCCTTTGGGGAAGTCTTCTTGGCAGTTTGAGAGCTCCCCTCTATGAAAGAGAACCTCCCAGCAACACAGGAAGCGTCCACAGGCTTCCCTAATGCCCTTTCCTCCCCTGCTTCGGATCACAAGTGCAAGCTTCCTGGTCTTCAATGGTTCAGATTATGCTGATGTTTTTCCTTCCTTATCTCTTATAGGGAAAAGTCACTGGAGATGCAAAACTGCTTGTGAGTTGTGGTTGCAGAAAAGGGAAAAATTCTCAAGTGAAAGACTCAGATCAGGTCAGTCAATATGTACTTTAACTGGTGAAATCTAAGAATGTCTTAACATCTGGTGGATTTGATCTGTGTTGTTGCATATCAGAGTTCCTGGACACAAACAGAGTCCTTGGCATGATTGACAATGGTACAACATTAATGTTTTTGTATTTGTTATTTGTAGAAAAACCCTCAAGCAAGATTGGGGATTCATTGCACTAGGAGATGTTAATGCCCTAGCCTGGCTTATTCCCATCTGGTTTATTTATTCATGAGTTCTGTTTCTTTATAAAAATACACTCCAGGCAATGCCTTTCTTAAAGAATATTGCATTTCCTTCCTGGCTAAATGCATGCAACCTTTGGTTTCTTATTGTAGCTACCTGAATGGGTGGTAGTTCATTGCATGTTTTTGTTCTGAAGTGACCCCATCACTTATTGGGGTTCCTCATTTGTTCACAAACCAATGGCCAGGTTTCAATATTCATTACTCAGAATGAATGGCCCCTTATTCTAAAATTGGTGAAATGGACATTGGTGGGGTTGCTGGTAGGGTTCAGTAATTGCAAGTGAGATGGACTGTGCTTAGAGTAACACCTATCTGGTGGTCTCTTCCTTCCCCCTACCACTTGGCACTTATTCAGACTAGCCAAGTTCATCCCTGACAAATTTTTTTAGTTCTTATGGCCTCCTGTCTTTGTAGCTAAAGATAAGTTTGAATCTGGAGATGATTCTTTCCAAAGATCAAACAAAATTTGATTTGAGCGTAAACATTTTATAAAATCAGGTCACCCAAAGTTAGATGTGGCAGAGTGAAGCAGTTGGTCTCAATTACCAAACAAGTTTGCTCTCTAGTGTGTCTTGTGGACAACCTGTGACTGGGTTTAGACCTGGGGCAGATTCAAACTGTATCCGTGAGGCCCCAGAAACTCCTTATAGATTCCTGAAGGGAAGAGAGATGAATTCTCAGGAAGAAAACTGTGTTTCACCTTCAACATGTATGTTCATCAACTTTAATTAATAACAGTGTCTCTAAGCCTTTTTTTGTTAATGTTTGAGATCCGAGAACAGGTCTATCTTATCTATAAACCTATCCGTCCATGCAGGTACCTGTTCTGCAGTATTCTCTCTTGTGAAGAATGTTGGTCACTCTTAGAAATTCTTTCTAGAATTGAGTCTTTCATTGATTTGCTTTGTTTTGCTTGAGTGCTTTTATTAGAATTTTCAAATTAGCAAATTCTCATGAGCTATATCATCAGCTTACCATCAAGACAAAGATTCATATTACTTTTCTTTAAAAGACTAGCTTGCCATTCTCTGGAATGCAAGCTTAGTATTCTCATTTTGAGGTTCTAATACATCAGGGGAAAAGTAATTTAGAAATAAACACTCTTACTAATCTTGGTCTTTTGTATTTTGATGGTGTCCTGGTTTAGGGCAAATTTGGGAGGAAGCCTCCAAATGGGGGTTCCTCTAGAGAGCAAAACCTAAATGGCCCCTCCCCCCAGTCGGTCCAGGAAAAGAACTTCCTCGGAGAAAAGTGGAAAAAACTATTTATTTAACAAACAAACTGCCCACAAGCATAAAGAATAAATAATATGAAACAATACAACCTCTCGCTGGTCTGAAGAGAGATGGCAAAACTGAGAGAGGTCCTTGCCCTGAGCCAGCTCAGCTCTCTCAGTCTCTTATCAGTCCCAGTCCCTTTTGGCACTGGAAAATGCCGAGGCCCAGGCCCGGTGGGCCACAGCTGCAGCTCCTGGTGCTCCTCTGGGTTTTTCCAGTCCAGAGCAGATTTAAACAGTCCCAAGAAAAAAAGGAAGAAAAAAACAGTCCAGGAAGCTTTTTTGCCTCAGCTAGCTAGACTAACTAAAAAGGCAAAGAAGAAAAAAAACCCTCTTTCTCGCCGCTGTCCGTGCATCCAACGAACACCAAGGACGAAGAAGAAGTGAGTAGGAGTGAAAACTGTTTTTTCAAAACAAACTGCGCACTCCTTCTGTCCTGCTCGCTCTCAGAACCAGTCTTAAAGGTACAGAACACACAGCACACACAGAACAGATGACTGGGGATACAGGCACTAGTCACCCTACGACAGATGGTTGAATTGCTTTTAGTTTACAAGGGGACCAGAACACCATTAAAGCACTGGTAGCATAGATTAGAAATAAAGTTGGAATATCTTGATTGCAGAGAGGTTTTACAAAGCACTATCTCTAACAAACCCTGGATAGTAGACCTCAAACTCACAAATTACAATATTTGAATTAAAGTGTAGGCAACAGTTTTCAGAGGGGAAAACATATCCCATTCTCTTTTTTCTGTTTTCTGGAACAGTGATAAAATACTTTTTTGCATTCAGTTACTTCCTGAAATCTAATTTTTGATGTCTGATGATGTATTGACCATATCAGTACCTCTTTATTTGCTGTATCAACATAAACTATTGGGCACGTGCTTGCTTCAGAGGCTGTAAAGCTCATTTGTCATGCCCCTGTATTTCAGGGGATAGGAGGTAGATAGAGAGGAAATTAGTACAGGAGGGTGGGTGGCAGTGTGGAACATTTGTCTGTGAATGCAGGACCTCAGCTCAGCTTATAAACTGTCCCCTGGGCCTTGTAGATAAACACAGACTTCTACGGTGATATCGGCTAGGAAAGGCAAATACTTGCTGATGATTGTAGGCTAATCCTCCAGGACACTAATTGCTAGAAAACCAAGAAAGCATTATTTTTAGGAACAGCTTGTTTCACTTTGTGAAGGGGAAAAAACAGTGCACTGGATTTAGTTTTGTTTGCAGAGCTCTATCCCCACCTCCTGCACCCTGTCTCAGATTTTAAGGATTTACCTTCATTATTGTTATTATTGTTGAGGCCTTTTTATTTTTTTTTCTTTTTTTTCCTTTTTCTTTTTTCTTTTTTTTTTTTTTTTTTTTTCTTTTTTTTTTCTTTTTTTTTTCTTTTTTTTTTCTTTTTTTTTTCTTTTTTTTTTCTTTTTTTTTTCTTTTTTTTTTCTTTTTTTTTTTTTTTTCCTATCTTGCTTTGTGTTTCACTCTGGTGCCTCTGTAAAGTTTTGTGAAAATGCAATTTACTTTTCATACGCATGAATGTATACATAAATAGATGTGTGGTTTTTATATCATTAGCTATTTAAAGGTTTTGTTTTAAAGTCACCAACTAATTTTCAGCTGATTTTTTTGTGAAAGGTTATGCTTTGCAAAGAGTTTATTTTTCTTTAATTCTATCAAGTCAATTTGGAAACTGGCAAAAAATCCTAAACAACTGCCTCACTAGGAGGAATTCCCAGCTGAACAAAATCATAACCTCATTGCCAAAGATTTAATTTATTGGCATTCCTTACTTCAGCCTGGAAAAGAGGAGACTGAGGGGAGACCTCATTGAAGTTACAACTTCCTTGTGAGGGGAAGAGGAGGGGCAGACACTGATCTCTTCACTCTAATGAGCAGACAGGACTTGAGCAAACAGCATAAAACTGAATCAGAGGAGGTTTGGGTTGGATATCAGGAAAAGGTTCTTTACTCAGAGGGTCATGGGGCACTGAACAGGCTCCCCAGGGAATGGTCACAGCACCAAAACTGCCAGAGCTCCAGGAGCATTTTGACAGTGCTCTCAGGGATGCACAGGGTGGGATTGTTGGGGTGTCTATGAAAGCTAAGAATTGCACTTGATGATCTTAGGGGGGTCCCTTCCAACTCAGAATATTTTGTGATTCTGTGATTCTCCAGGATGCCGCTAGAAGCAATGGCACTTCCTTGACCTGATCCCTGCTTCCCTGAGATTGTCAGTCAAAGATACGAATTATCTGCATGGTATTTTCCATGGTGCAAGTCACCAGTGTGTAAAATCTGGATCTGTCAGGAGCAGAAGTCTGAACAGGCTTACACGGGGCTGGGATTTCACAACAAGCACAAACAACCCAACCTTCCTGTTGGATTTGCATCAGACCAGGAGAGGGACTGGTAGTCTGTGTTCTGTGGCCTCCCGGTCTAAATCAAACCCTGCACGATGACATGGAAGAGTAAACAGTGCAATATAAATGCCATAAAAGCTTTGAAAATCTCAAAGAGAGTAGAGTTGAGTGCACTGAGGTACTAGAGTAGCATCCCCGGTGGATGGTCTCTAGGAAGCTTTGGGTCAGCGAAGCAGGATGATTGAGAGGGGTCCCCAGATAAGACTACCTTTTGCCAGCAATACCCCCATGTTCTGGTGCCTTTGGCACCATTGCTTTTTGTTTGTATGCTTCGTGGGAGTAAAATTTATCCATGCTTTGAGGGCCGGAACCGAGTCTCTGCACCACAAGTATTCTGCTGTAATTGTAAGGTTCATGTATGCCCGTAGGAGTGCTTATTAGATTCCCATTAGTTTATGCTTCCCCATAATGTTATAAAGTTATAATGTTGCTTATTATTTGAGGTGAATTGTTGTTTAAGAATGACAGTCCTGGACTAGGATTTCCTTGTGCCAAGTAGCATACTAACACAAAGAAGGAAAGATGTTTCCCAGGGAGCAATTACATTTGTATGCTTTTTGAGGGAAACAGAAATGTAATTTAAGAATAGGAGGGAAATGTGTGGGTGGGCAAATAATGTGCATATTAGCGTTATGTATAAGGTTAAGAGCCAGAAGTAGCAGAGTGCTCCATATCCTCAGCACCTGCAGCTCTGCCTTCTGAGGGTTTAGTTTTATTTGCTTTCCATTGGTTCTCCCAAAAGGTAGGTGATTCACCAGCATTTAACTGCTCTTATCCTTTGATTTGCAGTTGTTGTTGTAGGGTTTTTTCTTTTTTTTTTTCCCTCCTTCCTTAACTTTTTTGGTGGTTCCTGTGAGATTAAGTGTTACTGAGAAGTCAGATCCCCTTTTCCTTGTGTTTGGTCTTGGTTGTAATATGACAAAATTATGCCTCCTCTGGAAATGGTATCCATGCTGCAGAGTAATTATTTAGTGAATGGTGGATCCAGTTCATGTTGGCAAGGATCAGATTAATCATTATTAATCATGACCCCTCCGACAGTAACCTCATCCTTTGCCTAAGTGCTCCTCTTTATTAAGAAGTAAAAGCTATTAGAGAGTGGCTGAGCCACTGCTTTCGTTGCACCAGCACAGGGCTCAGGACTTCTGGCAGGAGGCAGAGGAACTCAGTTCAAAGCTAAAAATAGATGCACATGGCCCATGTTCCAGAAATGAAATAGGCAGCTTCCCCTGTGGGCTGCTTCGGCCTCATCTGACTGTCCTCCTTTCCCCTGAAGCCTCATGAGATTTTGACTGTTTCCAAAGGTTGAACTCAGTGTTAGGGATTCAATAATCTCTCTCAGGCTTTTCTTGTTTGTCTGCTGATTTATTTTTTCTTGTCAAACTGAAGTAGGTTCCAGTATAATCTAATGTGTGTGCAATCCTTGCAAGGATAGGATTTTAAGATCCATTCTGAGATCCTGGTTGCAGCAGGATTCAACAGCTGGTGAAACTAACCAGGAGCTTAGCTCCCCTGGACTTCAGCTGCACCAAGCAGAGCCTAAATCAAGCACCCTTTTTTGAGGATTTGTGGATTCATTGAAGAAAACACTGCACTGTTGAGGTGAGGCATGCAGTTATGTTCATCTTATGCAAAACAGTTGTGAAAAGTCAAACTTCTCTATCCAAGTCACTGGACTGGGATTTGCAGACTTATATATACATATATAAATGTCACAGCAGAGCTCACCAGGGATCTGCTGAGAGTAAACAATAGTTTAATTGACAATTATTTCTGTTTCCCTAGCAGTTACAGGTTCTTTTTAATAAGGTGAGGCAGTACTATCCATTGATGTCATCATTGTTTCAGCTGAAGTACAATGACTTTGAGTACTGGACTTAAACCTATCTCCACAACCTTCCCACCCCACAAAGTCCACCTTAATTACTTTTTAAAAAGTTTTCACTGATTCTATGGAATTCCAGGACAAAATCCTTTAGGACAGAAAAGGAAAGAAAAATATCTTTTGTTTCCATCTAGCTCTTCATTACCTGGCTGGTAGCTGTAAAAAATTGGAGCAAACCTGCCACAGTGTTTTGATCTTTGCCAAAGCTGTTGTGTGAATAACAATGTTTAATGGTTGAAGGAATTTATAGAAGAATAAAAGTGACAGCAATGATGAAGGGACCAATACAAATTGTCTGGTAAGCTGCTGTCAAATTTTTACATGTTCAGGGCTACTGATAATTTCCCATCTTAAAAAAACAGGGTGGGAGTTTGTAGGGGAGGAGGATGTATAAATAAACCCACCTCTTTAAATAGCTAACTGGGCTGACTTGTATTAGAGCTAAGTTCCTTTGGCAGCCAGCACTGTAATAGCTGCCTAGGGTGTAGCAGAGGACTGAGACCAAATTTTGGAGAATCTGCTTTAGCTTTTCTGGCTCTCCTTTGCATTCTTCCACTTGTTAGCAAGAAATACACAGAGGCATGAAATGAAGGAATGCAAAGGCTCCTGCACTTCATCTGAGCAAATCTGGATCATACCCCCTCAGTTAATGTTTCTCTCTTCTAAAAGAAATAAAAGTAATAAAAAGTGAAAGCCTTGGATAACTTGGAATTACATGGGTGGAATGAAGCAGGAGGAGAGAATTGTTGGAGTGAGCGTATGTTGTCCACCATCTCCTGTGCCCACAGTTATGGCAGAGTTTGAATCTGAAAAAATCATTGGATTCTGCACAGGTTATAAAGACCTAAAACAAGTAAAATTCAAAGATAGTGGCTGTTAAATGTCTTAGGTATCTGGGCAGTAAAGGGCTCTTAAAAATGCTTTGCTGATTTAATAAAGCAGGGTAGAAGATCATACAAAGAACTTGAAACTGTAGGGAAGTGTTCCAGTCATTGAGAACTCGTAGAAGTGTTATATATAGCACCACTGATAAACACGTCCCTTTTGGCTCTGGTGCCTATTAAAAGCAATCCTTATACCTATGTCATTACACTCATCTAATCAATTAAATTTTTAATGTTCAAAATACTCATGTAATACTTGTGCATCCTGCTCCTCCTGCCACATCAGTGTTTCACCTTTCCATGATACAGGTGTTGAACTTAGCAAGATGGATCGCCTTTGCCTACCCCTTCACTTGCTGGTGGTGGTGCTCTTAGGGGAAAGAAGTTTCACTTGGTGAATCAATATGCTACAGAAAATTTAATCTCTAATTTAATGCAGAAATGTTTTATAAAAGCTAGAATCCTCTCAGTGGGATCTGTCTGGGGACAGAAGATATTTGAAAAACAGATGCCTCAGATGGCTTTTCTCGGGACCTCCCAATTTCATACAGCAGTTTTATCCAGGTAATTGCTGGATCTGCTGCTGAGCATCTGCATTCCTAGTAGCTGGGACATTTTTTTCATTTCATTCATCTGTTGGGAGGAATTGAAGCAGTTCTGAAGTGGAAGGTGGGTGGATTAGTCCCCATTCTTTGCATTTATGTAAGTTTTGGAGACATAATATTATGAAAGAAATCTCCTAAATATAAACCTATGAACAAAAGAGATTGAGGTTATGGGTGTCCTCTGCACGTTCAGCTGTGGTAGGTTTGTTTTGCAGGGGGTTACTCCTCCATTCACACAATGCCATTTGTAAGCTGACATTTCTAATGACCTTTTATAATCAGCTATTTCCTTTTCTCACTCATTTTATGAACAGTTTTGTACTCACTTCAAGAGTTTTCCACCTTGTGGTCTCCTCTTACTGTTGATATTAATTTCAGAGTGGGTTGGGCTTCCTGTAAAGTGTAGCACAGTGTAGACTGAAGTTCAATAGAACCTTTCCTTTCTACAGGAAAAGGGAGACCAAATAACTCATAGTGCCCTTTCTTTTTGTTGCAGCAAAGGCTTCAGAAGTGCAGTCAGCAAATTGCCTTTTTTCTTTTTCTTTTGAGGCACTTCTGAATGTGTGCATTAACACGGTGCCCTGCCCCTGTTCAAGATGTAAAGATTGGAGCTCTGACCTTTTCTAGTGAGTGATGATCCCATGGCACTTTGCCTCCTGAGTTGGAGCTGGTGATGATGTTTTGTCCAGGCTCTCATTCAGGATATGCTTTCTGCCAACTTTACTTGACCCTCTGCCTTCAGTGGGACATATAATTCTTGACTTCCTGCCCTAAATTGCTGTGTACTGCCACCTTGCATAGATGGGTCCTTTGTTCCACCGTGTAGGTAGGTTCGTTTTGGTGCTGGATGGAGGGAAGCCATACTGTTTTGAAAAGCAATTTGAGAGCCCTCTGAATGAAAAGTGTTGCTCACATGAAAAATATTATTGTTATCAATTTTCATTCTCAGCCTCAAATGCTGAATTTGAAAGGGTCATTTATGCTCCTCAAAGGCAAACATGCAGCAGTGTGTTAAAAGAAAGATAAAGCCGCTGAAGAAAATGCTGTGTTGTGGAACTTCGGCTTTGAAATCCCAGAATTAACAACTATTTTGTTGTTTTCATTGATCTCTATGCATGGATGGGAAGGGAAAGAGTGATCCCATAGCCTCTGCTTTATCAGCTTACCTGCACCCAGAAGCCTCAGCCAAGGCAGGAACAACATGCAGATGAAAGAGGAAAAGGCCTGGGTGAAGATTTGGACTTGTCTATTTGGTAATGATATAGGAAGGACAATTTTCCCCATTATTCTCTGATATTCTGGCTGCCTCTCATGGAATCACAGGATCATAGAATGTTAAGGGCTTGGAGTGGATCTTAGAGACCACTTAGTCCCAGCCCTTCCTGCCATGGACAGGGACACCTCCCAGCACACCAGGTTGCTCAAGACGTTATCCAGCCCGGCTTTGAGAACTGCCAGGGTTGGGGCAACCTTCCTGGGCAACCTGTGCCAGTGTCTCACCACACTCACAGTAAAAACATTCTTCCTGATATCAAACCTAAATTTCTCCTTTTACAACTTGTACCCTTCACTCCTTGTCCTATCACTGCAGTTCCTGATGAAGAGACCCTGTCCAGCGCCCCTCTGGTCCCCCCCCACATACTGGAATGTTGCTACAAGGTCTCCACAAAACTGTCTCTTCTGGAAGATGAACAGCTCCAACTCTGCTGCCTTTCCCACTCTGTCCTGTTCCCATTTCCTCTTAGCAGATGCCAGCATGTGAAGATACTACAGCAGGGTCAGCCTCAGTCAGTCACCTCTTAGAAGACAGATGCCACATGAATCCGGATGCCATCTCCTCTGAGGTTCATGCAAACTGAGCAGCCCACTCAGAGCTGCTGAGAGCTGTGAGGTGGAAGGGAAGTGCAAAGGCTTTGTGGAGGATGGCAGATGGAGAACAGGACCGGCGTTGTTGGTTGGAGTGTCATGCTCAAAGTTCTGTGGAGCACTTCACGCCTGTCTCAGTCAGCATGGGTGCAAAATGCAACCCAAGCAGAATGGTGGCAGATTGCACCCTCCTTTTACTGACATTGTACCAGAGTCAATGTCAAGACAATGAAATTCAGGTCCTATATTTCAGCAGGTCATCTGTCTGGAATTGTACTCAATATGTTTGCTTTGCATTCAGCAAATATTTGGTTCTGACACTGGTTATATGTGGAAAATGTATTCAGTTAAATTTTCCATCAGCTCCAGTTCTTGGGAACTTCTTCTGCTGTTGGGTTGACCATGGTGACAGGAACATTTTGTATTGCTCCATCCAAATAGGCCTTTGTTCCTTATGTCCTTTTACTCCTTACTATATCTGACTTCATGTGTTTCTTGTTCTTTGTCATGAGTCTGGTTTGGTAAAGTGACAGTAGATACATGTGTACGTTGAGTTTAAAATCTCCTTATATAGGCCAAAACAGTTTTTAAAACATTACCTCCTGGAAACAACTCAGAAAGCTCTGTCAAATAGAACTGTAACAAAAGTGGTCTTTGTAGAAGAAAAAAAAGTCCCTCATGCAGGGGAAAAATCATTCAAGCTGTAGTTTGAAAGTCTTTAAAGCAGGTGGAAGAGATTCAGTGCCTGTGGAGTCAGCTCACTCTTCAGAGATGCTCAGTCTGTCACAGATTTCCCACACTACCAATCGTGATTTAATTCCTGCAAAACCTCAGCTCTCTTATAAAGAAAGCAGTGAAAGCAGAGCACTGATATCCTTCATGTTAAAGACTGGGGAGTACTTGGAAATTGGCATGAGGTAGGGATTGCCTGAGGTAGGTTAACTCTAGCTTGGAATATAGTACAGCTCCTACTAGCCTCATGGCAGAGGGATGTTTTATTCTTTTTCTTTTTATGTTGTATCTTAAAAAGAAAATGACAAAATTGTGATCTAAAGTAGCTGAAACCGCTCCCCCCCCCCAAAAAAAAAAAACCAAACACCCAAAAAACAACCACAAAGCCATATGATTCGCTGCAGGAATAAATCCCCTTGGCAACTGGTCCCAGCCTGGTGAATATATTCACAGCTGGGTTATAAACCCTCAGAACCAGCCAACATAACCTTAACTAACACAACATTACTAAGGCACTGTTGTAATACGATTATTCTGCTATGGCTCCTGGGCATGTTTTAAGTGTCATCAATTTAGTCTACAACTGGAGGCTGTTAAGTGCAAAACCATTTTAGCAACTGCATCTTACATGCAGGAATGATTGAATATTAATGGCTTTTCTTTTGCTGAGGAAAAACACAGAGAGGAAAGTGCAAATCCACAGGAAACCCCACTGTCTGTCCTTGAGTAGTGAAGTTCATTTTTGGAAGACAGCAGGATCAATCTAGCAGCTGAGTATTGGACTAGGAGGCCAGGAAATTGACTCTCATTCTCCAGCACCGATCTCCTGTACAAACTCAGCCAAGTTATTTTGCCTTAGTTTTCCTCCTCAGCCTTATCTCTCCAAGGAGGTGAGTTATTTGACAGAGTAGCTATTTCACTCCCTTTTTGGAAGGAGTTAGACTCCACCTGCACAACACTGAGAGCAAACAGGAAAGAGCTATGAGGGATGTGGCCTGATGTTTTGTCCAAAGATGCCCATTTTTGCTATTTTGGTGGTAGATGTTAAGCACTTCAAAAAGAGCTCAAAATGTTCTGCAACTGAGTGGGACACGTGTTTGCCTCACCTCAAAGCTGGGGTCAGAATAGATGATAAAATTAACTTTGACAAGCCTATGTGCTCCTCGGTACATACTCCTCAGTGGAGCTCAGCTGCACTGAGCTGCTCGTTCTTTTCCCATGTCATGTGTTGGTCAGGGGAAAACAAAAGTTGATATTTGGATATGGATACGTGTGTTGTCTATAGTGTTGTGGGGCAAGACTTGTGAGAGTATCCTGAGACTGCCTGAAATCTTTGTGAACAAGATGACAAGGAGGTGGTAACTACTTTCCACGAACTTTGTGTTACCTGGTGCTGCAAGGTCGGACCTGTTGCAAGATTTTTGCAGGCCACTCCTGTGGTTGGATTTTAGATGACTGGTTGAATGAGGTGCTGTCAAGGTACCCATGTCTCCCTGCACTGACACTGTTGGGAATGGAGGCTCTGAGTTAAACACTGGCTACTGTCATAAGGAGCTCAATTGAAATCTCTCTCTCAACACCCTCCCATCAGGTCAATGGTTGTGCTTAGAAAACAAGGGAATGAATGAGTATCATAACACCTGATGCAAAATCTGTTATGTTCTCTTTTTATCATTATCAAATCATGCTGAAGAGGCTGCAAGATGAAGAAACTCTCAAGCTGCATTTTCGAGAAGCTGTTAGGATGAAGACAGGGCATTTCAAAATCAATACTGAAGCTTGCGATCCAAAGAGCAAAAAGGAGTCATTATAAGCAGCTTTACTTCTCATCTCTAATTCCCCATATTCATAACTTAAGCCCTGTCATTTGGATTTATCCTCTGTGGCCTGCAGTCACACCAGGAAAAGTCCTTCTTTTTTAATTCTGTGGCAAAAAAAATAGCAACGCTGCAGGGTAGGATCATATCCCCCCAGAAGTTTAGGGCTTAAGTGTTTCATGTTGGGCACCAGATTTTGCCATCCTCTGCCCCTCTTGATAGTCCCCCTCCTCCTTCCTCCACTGTTGTACATCAATCACCCTCTTTCCTAGAGTGTAATCAGTGTAATCCCAGAGAGAAAGGATATTGATACAGCCAATCCTGCACATGACTGTTCCTCTGTCCTTGGAGATGCCATCGCTAAATCTAATGGAAGGATTTTGCTGATGGGAGTGTTTCAGCTGGGCTGGAGAAAGCAATAGGGGCAAGTAACCTAAGAACCCAGCTTTGCCATTGCTGGGAGATCAGTTCTATCTCCATCCACTTCTCTTTTCTGAGTGGCTTTCTAAACTTCTTTTTCCTTTATTACTTCTCTAGTTTGTCTTCTCATGACTCTTATAGCATCATAAATGTTTCCCTCACTGGTAAGTTTTTTAGTTATGACCTGGGAATGAACCTTAGGCCTGACTCAGCCAACCCAACTGAACAATTTGTAACATATAAAGGTTTGGTGTTGAATTAAGTAATTATTTTTAAATAATTGGGATTCCTGTATAGGCTGTTGTTTGGACAAAA
Source organism: Pycnonotus jocosus (assembly GCA_013400435.1). Lineage (NCBI taxonomy): Eukaryota > Metazoa > Chordata > Aves > Passeriformes > Pycnonotidae > Pycnonotus > Pycnonotus jocosus. The sequence goes on along the minus strand of VWYP01001509.1, from coordinate 67,753 downwards.
TACCACCACCTCAAATGCTGTTCTGTTTAAAGGCCTTCAGAAGGGGTGCTGGGGTATTTTGGGGTTTTCTTTGGTTTGGATCTCAGAAATGTGTTTGGAAGAGCCAATGTTACTCACTGCTGGAAAAATCCCAACGCATATATTCAGGAGAAGCTGCTGAACCATGGTTGACTTCTACAAAGTCCAGGCAGTCAGTGACAGGTTGTTCCAGCAACACAGTCTTCTTGATCCTGTGTTTGTTGAACCAGACTTAAGATCACATTATATTCTGCTGGCAAATTTGGGAATGGCCTTTGGTAAGAACTCAGCACTTTGTCTCATCTGCTAAGCCCTTAATAAACTCCACTATTACTTCTTCTAACTCCCCTCTGGACTTTGAATTACACTGCAGTGAACATAACACACGTAAGTAAGAGCTTAAGGTCTTTCTCACTTGGGTGGTCCCATTAAAAAGACCGGGTTTGCTGTCTTGGCTCCAGAGCCATTCCAAACACCACTGCTATTTTTCTCCCCCCAGCATTTCTTTCACCTGCCTTTCTTCCTTCTTTTTTTCTTTTTTATTCCATGCCAAATCTATTAATATGTATTTTAACCAGTTAACTTTGGAACCAAAATATTAACTGCATAAGAGGCAGGTTTATAAAATATGTATTGGAGCAGGGAATATAAAATGCCCCCAATTTTGTAGCAGAAAAAGTATATAAAGTGCTGAGTGAAAATTGAGAAGGACCCAACTTAAATCTTTGAAAATCACTGCCAGTTCCTATGTGCTGTACTTATTTTTACTTGGGAGGCTCAATCCAGTCCAGATGAGGTAATTTTGTTGGGAGCACACGTGTCCGTGCAGAGGCAGGAGGCAGAAACCCTGCAGGATGCTCTGGCTCCAAGGCGTTGAGCTGCCAGGGTGCAGCGGTGGGAGCAGGCAAGCAGACCATCTGTGTGTTGATCCTGGCATCAGAGCATGACTCTGGGATGGAGGTGTTGTAATGTTCAAGTTGATTTCTTTTTAAGGCAGGCAGGACAGTGTAGCTTTTGTGTCCTCAGCTGTTTGCTGAATGGGGTAAGTAGAGGCAAAGCTTGATATGCTCTAATAACCTGGGGACAGGGGAGTATATTTAGGTAGGGGTGTCTTTGGTTACTTGTTCATGTGACTTCAGGCAACAGAGTGCCTGTTACTTTGTTTGCCCAGCTCTATCTTCCAGCTTGTCATGCTTAACCCTTGCCCTCTCAGCACCTGATACCTGCTCAGCACCATTTTATGTTCTTCTGCTCTTTGTCTTCCCTTACTTTTCTCTCCAACAAAGATCAGTATCTGGGCCATTTGTGCTACGAATGCCAGTTTTTCTCTCGAAGCTCCATCTCTGCTGCTCGGTGCTCCATCCCAGCGGGTGGGAAACATCCTATGTTCTCTCCAAGAAGTTTTGTCTCTCCTGCTGCCCCTCTCCCCACCTCCCTGCCAGCAGCCTGTTTGCCAGCACTTTGCACGAGGAAGCTGCCTCTATAAAAATAAACTGTGCTGAAATCTGAGAGAGAAACCATGCCAGCCTCACACTTCATTATTGGTAATGTCAGCCTCTTTGATTTCCATTTGCAAACAGTAGCCTGCATAAGTTCCTCACCATGTACCCCATCTCCCTGTGCCTTATTCTGTGAAAATTCAGGTTCCCCATGCATGTTGCTAAGTCTGCTTTGTGGTTTGCTTGCTCTAGGCCACAGATACCCCTGCTTCACAATTAAAGTGTGGAAAAAGCCTGTTAAGTCACTGATTTAATTGCCTGGTTACTCAGGACTAACACAAGGTTGCCATCTGCAACAGGCTTGAGCTTCTTCTCCCACCTCCTCTACCTTTATAAGACTTTACTCCTCGCAGATGGCTTTTATTGCTGATTTACAGCAGAAAAAGCCAGCAGAGACAGACCTGTATTTCCTGGTTTTAAACCCAATGTGCACTACCATATGGGCATTGCTTGGGGAGGGCTGGACATGCAGACAACACTCTCCTGCACCTCCAACATTGCCTGACTGTTACAGTGTCTGCCGGGTTGAGGATTTAGGATAAAACTCGATTTTCCAAGAGAGGTCTCTATTAAAAAGAGCAGAGAAAAAGGAAAGTGATGAAAGGAAAGAAGTAAGACAAACCAAGCCTTATATCAGTAGGGTAAACACTTCATTGCTGCCCTCAAAACCCCAAACCCTGAGTTGCAGGTCCATGTCTCCATTTCACACAGGGATGAGCTCTCAGATGGGTCCTGCAAGTGCTTGACTGCAACGAGAGGCCCTCAGGAAGGCTCAGGAAGGGGGGATATACCCAGCGCTTGAGGAGGAGCTGCCGGTATTGACTTTCACTCGATTTACTGGAGCAATTGAGTTTGTCAGTGAAATGTGAGAGGGGCTCAATCAGCTGTCACACTGAGACACTCCTGTCACTACTGTCAATAGCTTCGAGTTTCTGATCCTTTCTCAGATTAGCTCTGTGCCAGAACATCAAATGAAAAGCTGTTTGGGGCATGGGGAGGGGAGAAACTCTAAGCAGTTATCTAGGCATCAGTTTACAGACTTCAAAGCACTGCCAGGTTTATTCTGATGGCCTATAGCAATGTGCTGGGATCCTTAATGCATTTGGAGTGTAATGTAGACTCTCTTCTTCAGCCCCATGTTCACTCATGGACTGGGAGGCAGGAATGGAAGAAAAAGGAAGGCGTCTCTTCCAGTGAACCCAAATGGCATGCAAATAGCCTGCCTCCTCTGGAAGAACTGCTCTTTAGCTTGATGGAATAAGTTGCTTTTCTTACCTGTCATCCTGAAGGACTCCTCTGTGTTTCTCTTGGAACTAAATGGAGACCTTTACTGGGAGAGCTGGGTTATATAAAGGCATCACCCCCAACAATAGGACAGGAGTGAAAATAAGTGGGACAGGTTTGCCCTGCAGAAGGAATGAAGGGAAAGCAAGGTAGGTTTAGCTAGCCCATCTAAGCAGTTTTTAGCAGTGTTGGGCCTTGAATGTGTGCCTTCCTTTTTCTATAACACGGCAAAAGCTTTGTAGCCCATGAAGATCTTCCAAGACCTTTTCCTTGAAATTTCACTGGTTGGATCTGAGACAGCCTTTATTGAGAATCTTTCCATCATGAGATAAGTCAATATGCATGCATGCATGAATGAATGAATGAATATGTCTTTTTGTAGGAAGAACAGGCCATCAGGAGACTTCTTCTTAAAAAAATACTTCAAGGATTTGAGAACTCTCTTTTCTCTGTTCCCACTAAAACAGCTTATATATGGCAAGGTAAACTCACCCATTTGCACAGAAGCCTAGAGGGTAACATTAATCCTATTAGAAAAATAATCTGCCACCAAAAAATAATAATAGTAGGGGTGGAGAAGGAATCCTTTTTAGGCCAATTCACTGAGTAATTCCTGTGCATTTACTCTTTTCTTCTTAGGGTTGCAATGTTAAACATTTTGCTATCAACACATGAATTATAAAGATTTCTATTTTCCTTTTACATTCCTAAATAAATTAAAGAAGAGAAAAGCTACATTCTAACATTATTGGTAGAGGGTTTTGTCCTTTAGAGAATTCATCTGGGTTTTGATAAATGTCTCAGAGTGAGGTAGTGTCCATAGTAAAGGTTATCCATGTACAGAACCAATCTAGATTTTTTCCTTTAATGTAATTTTAAAATTTCAATTTTTTCCCTTGTTACCCAAATCCATTAGCAGGTTTCTTTTGACTTCAAAACATCAAAAAAAATCATCTGTTCCTCATTCAAGATCACCACCGTACTTCCCAGGTAGAAACTGCAACTACATTCCACTGCTTAATATTTAAGCAACTCTCTGTCCAGAGCAAGTTATACCTTCTCTCCTTCTTGAAAAAAACTTAAAACCAGTTCAGTTCAGAGTGTGATCTTTAATACCAGAGGGAACCCTGCTTGATTGTCTTGGTTTCATGAATGTGAAAAGGCCAGGGAGAAGTATGGGAAAGGCATTAGAAAGGAAAAATAAAAAAAAAAAAAACCAAAAACAAAACCCCCACCACATTCTCCTTATAGAGTATGTCAAAACGAATGCAGGATACATACCTTTCCTTGACCTTTTCCTCAGATTAGTGCTATAGGCAGCTGCTGTGCTTGTATTACACATTCCAGTGCAGGGACTGAATCTCCTACAAGGTAGAGTGGGGGTTGGGGAAGGGGTGTGGAGGTGTGTGTGTGTGTGTGTGTGTGTACACGTGCGTGTATTTTTTACTCAGCCTGATAGCCAAAGGTCTTCCATGTTGGTTTTAGCTCTCTTTGGTTTTTTCAGTTTTCAAGGGGAGGTGTGGCTGTTTGTGCACTTTGTTTATGTTCACAGGGTGACAGGAAACCGAAGAGCTTTTAGTGAATTCAGATGCACTCTGGAAGAGGTGTGAATCTCCAGCCATTTGGGTTTAAAAGCTTTCATTAAGTCTGAGAATAGAGGAAGAAAATAAACATCTCTCTGCTTTCTAGCTGCAAAGGGATGAAAGGTTCTCAGCCTGTGGGCCCCCAGGATGGATGCCTACAAAGGGAGGCATTAGAGGAGAGATAAAAAGGGCTGAAATTGCGGGAGAAAAATATAATCTTAGAGCTACTGCTCAGGTTATATTTGGTCTTCATTTTACCGAGTCCTCATTGGGCAGCTGGCCTTGGTAGAACCCTGATGGAGCAGAGCGAGCCCATCATGCCCAGAATAGGCTTCACGGGAGGAGTGATGTCTCTAACAAAGGCATGAAGGCAGCTCTAACTCTGGCTAATTGCATCCACCCCCGCAGAAAGGGACGCTGCCAGAGAGGATGCGCTCACCCCCTCCCTGCTTGACCTCCCTCGCCTGGGAAGCCAGATGGGCGATAGCCACCGCGGGCAGATGCTGCCGGCAGCTCGGATGTGGACGCGTGTCTGCTCTGTGTCACCCAGCCAAGGTCTGGCCAGTACGACTGGCTGTCTCATGGCACAGAGTGAGAGGGGTTATCATCTGGTCTCAAACCTGCCCTGCCTCTGCCCATCTGTGGGCTCCTTGGGGCAGGTACTTCTCTCAGATCGCGTGCTTGTGCAGTGCTTAATTGCAGATGCGACGGTAATATAAATAATAAGGTTAAAAGTCACTCTTCTTGAGAGGAGGTGAAAAAAGAACGGAAGCGGGGCTGCTACTCAGCTTCCTGGCTTTTCCTGGAGTCAAAAAGAGAGTGCAAAGGGTATTGCAGGATATGTCACAGTATTTAGTCTTGAATCATTTGCCATCCTGTTTTTACTCCCTTGCAGATATATTTCAAAGAAAGTGTTTAGATGGAGCTGATGACCTCTCTTGTAGCTGAGGTTGCCTGTCACTTCCTATGATAAGTCCCTCATTTGATTGTTTGGGCTGTGGCAACCCCCGGTGTCTGAGCTGAAGCCTCCCCTACTTCACGCCAGACTCCCACCGAGCTAATTTCAGAGGAAGGAGATTTTCAGTGCACTGCTAAAACCGTGCTGGCTTTTATCATTTGGAAAGAGGATTCCTACTTTTTCATCTTGCATTCTTTAAAAAGCTCATTCCAGGTGTGTGTTGCACACCAGTCCTTGAAAGTGAGGGTAAGCTGTGAGATGAAGTGGTCCCACATGCTGGGCACTACCCGGGGTGCTGCCTCCGCTCCTCCCTAGCACAAAGTTTCCCTGAGAAGCAGTGTCAGTCCAGCTGTCCTTATCCTGCAGAACAGAAGGATCAGGGGAGAACTCATTGCTCTCAGCCTGAAAGGAGCTGGTATCAGGTGGGGGTCAGGTTGTTCTCCCAGGGAACGAGTGACAGCACAAGAAGAAATGCCCTCAAGTTGCAGCAATAGAGGTTTAGGTCAGATATTAGGAAAAAAACCCGTTTCACTGAGATCTTTGTCCTGCCCACACAGGCTGCCCAGAGCCATGGAGGGGTTCCCCATCCCTGGAGGGATTTAAAAACTATGTATATGTGGCATTCGAGGACATGAATTAGTGGTGGCCATGCCAGTGTTGGATTAGCAGTTGGACTCAGTGATCTTAAGAGATCTTTTCCAACACAAATGATTCTATGACTCCCTCTGAGTAATGGGCTGTGTCAGCATGAGCTGAAAGTAAAGCCCAGTCTTAATCATCCTATGATCACTCCAGCAACAGCAATATCATGGCAAAACCCCAAATTAGTAGGGGAGGCAGCAACAGAGTTGCAGTTTTAGGACATCAGAGGACTTGAAGACTGTGTGTTGCACTGTTGGTAGATACAATTAAAGGTCCTAGTGATGTCCCACCAGCAGTGTGTTCAGGTTTTCCCTTGTGTTCCAGTGATATCAAGTGATGATAAAGCATTGTGGTGAAAGAATTTTCTGGAAGAGTAAGTTATTAATTTGTCTTGCTGATTTTTATTGTTTTGGTTGTTTATTTATTGGTTTTTAATGTGTGTACGATTACATGAAGGTTTTTGTGCTTTGTTCAGTATTCATATTGTAATTGTTGATTCCTTATCAACCAATTGCCAGAAGAGAAAGTCACTGGCTCCATGGATAGGTACAGTGATTCCAGAAATTATCAGTGTCTGAACAGCAGTCTGAATATGGCCATTACTCAGGTTTTGATGGCAGTAGTGATGTTGTTTCTGATTCCAGTCCTGTGCAAACACCATCTGGGTGTTATAGAAGTTACACTTAGTTGCTGGGTATTACATATAAATAGTAATTTACTTGAAATAGAAATTACTATTTCTATTTTTCAGTTCATCCCAGTATCTCAACTTGTATTTCTCCAGACCTTGCACAGTGGCATCTCAGTTGAACAAGGGCCCTTACTATTCTTCTGTAACAATAATGAGGTTATTTGTTCCATACTCATTTTCACTTTTCCTTATCTACCCAAGATGATGAATTTCCTGCTTAAATCTTTCTGTCCCACTGAAAATTATTTCGAATTCTATTTCTCCTCAGCCTTGCTGAGTCATCCTGGAGCTTGGCTCTGAGTTCCTCATCTGATAAGAGGCAGTAGAGGAACTTCCTAATCTCAGAGACTGGTGCCAGGAGAAATCCATTAGCAATCATGATAAGAGATTCCAGTTATTGCAACAAATCAGGCCTTATAGCTATTGAAAACAAAATTCATATTAACATATTTGTGTACATAAGTGATTTTGTCTGTAAGATTTAAGACTAAAAGTGAATGAACTTAGATTTTTCGCTTGAATAATGTAGTTGTCCAATGAGTGCTAGAATTTTCCTTCGCCAGTGTTTTGCTCACTGCTGTGGAAAGGATGCTTACAGCACAGCTTAAGTGAAGATGGTCTCTTGTACTGAAGAATCCATTTAACTTAGTTCCCAGCTGTCCCCTATTGGAGATGTGGATCTCTCTTCCTCTCTTACTTCCCTTCTTCTCTTCATCTCCAATGACAGCAGAAAATTTTCCTTTTGTACCCACCAACATTTTACCAGTAGTGAAAAAGGTGATAGAACACAGTTTCCATTTAGTTTCCACACTTAATATGTAGCAGTGAAAATCTTTTCACCCTTGCTCTGCCAGAGTTCCTTATTTTTCCTATTCATTTCAGTTTGCCCAAGCATCAACATCCAAATATTTACATCCTACATATGGATGGATGGGTGGATGGATGGATGGATGGATGGATGGAGTGGGTACATATGTTATCCACTTAGCACTCAGCTGGATCCAGAGGTGGAAAAACAATTGGGTTGCATGGGCTGAGTTTTGTTTAGGGCCTCCACACCCAACTCTTGTGATTTTTAAGAATATTATGGTATAAATTGTGCAGCAGCTTGTATTTTTCTCCCCCCCCGCCACCACTTTTTTAAAAAACAATTTATTATTTCTGCATCACTATCAATGAATGATGAGGCTTAAATTATAAAGTCCCTGAAACACAGAAGGAACATAAATAGAATCTAATTTGCCTGATTTTAATTCTGTTTTTAAGGAGCCTGACCCACAATTCTCAAACATTTTGAATTAGCAGTATTAGAAACTCCAGTTATAATGCTGCTGGTAGTGGCTCACATGTACTTATGATTTTTAATCCTTAATCACATATGATTCATTACCAAATAACTCTCTCTTCCATGTCAGCAGCTGCAAGACACATTTCTTTTAAAAGCTGGGTCCTCCTCCTAAATCTTCCTAAATGCAATACATACATTGACCTGTTTCTCTGCTTCCTTCCAACACTACCAAGACCAAATGCTTAAAACCTAAACTTTCTGCTTAGTGGTTCTGATGACCCCACCTGATCTTTCATCTTACATACAAAGAGGGGGTTTGCACTATGTAGCTGTCTTTTCCTACAGAAAGAGAAAATTACATTTTCCATTCTTGCACTCTAAAATAGCTATTAAAAAACCCAAACACCAGTCTCTAGGACACTATTTGAAGTGAGAGTAACCTCAGATTTTTAAATTTTTTTTCATCCAGTAGCTCCAAATGTACTTGTCTGGTTTGAAAATTGTGCTGATATTTGAATTGAGGTAAGCACAAAAAAGTCTTCCAATTTTCCTGCAGGATTCTGAAATAGTAGAAAGTATTGGAGTTGCATTTTAAAGATGTTATCTTCAGCAGCGAGGCTGACAAATCATGACTCAGGCAAGGGGACTGTAGATGCAATAAACTGAAAATTGATGGGAAGCCCGTTGCATTTGCGAGAATTAGCAGCAGTTCATATGATTTTAAAAAAAAAAATCCCTGCCTGCAGAGCAGGCATCAGCCCCACCAAGCGCGATGGAGCAGCCTCAAGCCAGGTGCTGATAAGAATGTCGTGATCTCCCTGTGACCCCCGTTGCGGGAGGTGAGCTGGTAAGAGGAATTAGCAGGAATGTGGGGGGCGAGAAGATGGTTTGTTTATTTCTTCTTGCTTGGAAAATATGTGTGGCTGTCAGGGCTGATGTGTTTTTGTGACACTCGAGCTCTCTCTCCTGCACTGTTCCTTGTGGACTACATACTTATGTTTTATCAGGAGGATGGTAGCATGGTGAGAGACATCCTCTTCACAGAAAGTCAGCTCATCATTGCTGCACAAACATTTGGAGAGCTCAGTTCCTTTTATTCCTCCTCTCTGAAGAACCTTTTGCCCAAATTTTCCTTTTTCTTCCCCCGCCTCTCTTTTCTAAAGACTGAAAAATGCCTCAGGAATGCATTTGCTCTCTCTCCTTTCCCAGACTGGCTCTCCCAGTGATGTATTAATTAGCTGGAGCACTGCACACTAACGAGCAACTGCAGGCTGATCTCGTTAAACATTAATGCTTAACTAGAAAAACAAGAGCTGTTAAAGATATGCCACTCAATGTCATCCATGTCCAAATGTAAAAGAAGTCAGCGGCTGAGCTGCTGGCACTTGTGTTTCCAGCAGGAGGGAGGGAGAAGGGACAAATGGCAAACTTCTCTTTTCCAGAGCCAGATGGGAGCATCTGGATCAGAGAGGAGTTTCCATGCTTCCCTGACTAACTTTTAACACAGAACCCAGCCCTTTTTCAGGGAACAGAGAGTTTGATGGGCAGGTTTTTGTGCCTATGCTCCTTATTCAGCCTGTTCCATTCCATGTTTTTAGTGGTCAGGTCCTAATTTCCAGCACAGGTCTGCTCCTTACCCATTATTTAACCACAAGCAAATGGTTCAGGCCCGCGTTTTCAAACATGAAAGTTTCATGTCAGGTAGTTACACCTCAATGCAGTAATCCAAATTAGTGGTTGTCTTCATTATTATTGACTTTGCTGGATATTTTAAGTAACACCATTGGAAAATATTGACCTTCTCGCCACTTAGTTTCAGTTTACCCTTGGAGGAACTTGTTAGGTCAGCTCTTGATATTGTGAGGCTTTGACATTTTTGGGGAAAATATCTTGACTACCTCAGAGTGTTTATTTGTTCATTAAGCAGCTGGAAATACTGCTGATGGAAGTGGATCAAGCCTCAGCCTCCTGCCTAAAGGAGCCCAAGGAGCCCTGCTTTTCTCCAGGCACGTGCTGTTACAGCCCAGCTGTGCACAAGTAGTTGCCATCAGTGGTTCTGCCCTTCCATTTGCATAGGCAAAAATGGGATTTTTTTAATGCACCATCTTAATGGCTGCTACGTGTAAATCAAACACAGAATTTTGCATGAGTATCTACGCTCAACTTACCATGGAGTTACCTGGCACAGCCTGAGTACAAGATACGTTACAGGATCTGTAGCAGATATAGCAGCCTCCTAACTCACTCTCGGCCTCCACCTTCTCTCCCATATAATAACAAAGACACAGCAGCCAGTATTTTTCCTTACATCCAGCTCTTTGCATTATGCAATTTGATTGCAATTGATAATTCATTAACCATTTCTTATCATAGTTAATATTTACCCAGCTTGCTACTGTTCAGCAAGGGTGATGGGAGGGGCAGGAGCAAGAAAGTGAAATATACAGTCAGGGAAGCACAAAATGTGTGGGAATACAAAGTCTTGAGAAACATATTCCCCTTCCCCTTCCCCTTCCCCTTCCCTTTCTTCTCTCCTTCTCCAGGCACCAGCAGTTCTAAAGGGTTTATCTCCATTTTCTCAAGACAAACCCTCCTTAGATCATCATGGCAGCTCCAGCCATATGGAAAAGGTTTTTTTGTGACTCTTCCGAGCAATTCCTTTTTCTCCCTGAGGAAGTGAAAAGGTTACTGCAGCCCTGTTGGGATTTTGCTGTTGGGGATTTTTTTCAGTCTCCTAGCGTGATGCTCCCTCAGACTTGCTTAAAAGCCACTGTACTTGATTTCCTCTCTAATGGTGTTAAGACTGGAACTGGAGCTGCCTCTGCTGCCTGGTCCTCCTCCTGCCCGTCTTCAGACGTTATGTCACAGGCTCCTGGGGTTGCTTGCTGACTCCAGCCGGCCTCCCCAGGGGATGGAGAGCAGGTTCCCTTCCCCGTGGCAGCAGCAGTGCCCACATTTAAGAAGCTGTAGTGCTGAGCCGTGACTGCATTAGTTCTGCTACATTAGAATAGCAGCAAAGAGCTTAATTTAATTCGCTGGCCTGTATACCAACACCTGAGGGCCACTAATTCACTGTCACGTATTCTCAGTGAAACCAGGCTCTTTACTGTTCACGGGTTTTTTGGGTTTTTTTTTTGTTTTTTGGGGTTTTTTTGTTTTGTTTTGTTGGGGGTTTTTGTTTTGGTTTTGGTTTTGCTTTGGTTTTTTTTTTTTTACTAGAGGAGAGCCTTGCAAGGCAAATGCTCATTTTGTAGGGCTGGAGAGAAATATCTTCTTCCAAGGATCATGGCAGGTCAAGATGACTCACTTTTGCCCGTGTCCACAAGGGATGGAAGATCACACATCTCATTTTTTATTTCTTTTTTCTTTTGAATTGTATGAATTGATCCCAGTTCTGTCATTTTATGGTTAGCAGCATCCATTAAAAAGTTGATTCACACTGATATATGAGTGGCCCTAAAACATTTATTCACCACGGGCTGTACTTGGACATTATTCAAGGGCTTTGAGCCTATTAGACTCTTCAGCCCTCTCTGTCTTCTCCAGTGATAGCATCAAGTCCTGTAGTAGCATTTGCTATGCAGTAACTTCCAAGAATCAAACCTTGCCTGTGTTGTTTGCGCACAAAGACCCATTAGGCTAAATTAATCCCTAGGGTAAATGTACAGACTTCAACAGAATGTTATCAGGGATAAATTAGGCCTATTGATTTTTAATGAGGTTCTTACCTGAATAAAGAAAATAGAGTTTCTCATCTGTTCTGGTCTATTGTTCTTCTGCAAGCATCACCAGAAGCAGTTGCTTTGATCCTGAATTTTTAAACCTGGAAATTTTACATTTCTAAAAGGATTAGAAAACATTTTTCTTTCTCCCTGCTAAATGTGAGCAATGCCATTGTGCAGTGGAATACATTTCCCAGAATTTACACATCTCCAAGTGTCATACTCTGGAAAACCAAGTGAATAGATTGCCAGAAAAATTACAGGTTTATTGTATTTTAATGCTGACCTCCACCTTCAGAGACCACCCTCATCACAAGGGCTTTAGTCCAAGCTAATGAATTCCTATAGAAATATTTTTGAGAAGAGCAAAGTGGTTGGTTTTTTTTTTTTCTTTAGCTGATCTGGCTGAGATAATTCATGTCTTGCTGTTTCATGCCAAGGATTTCTAGTGTCACCCCATAGTCTGAGCTCTCAGGTGGGTAATCTGGGAGTCACTTCACACCACCAATGGAGACATATCCACTGACCACCTGGGGAGTAGCATGGCTCTAGAGAATAGAAGGATGTAACAAATCCCATGCTGTTTCCTGGGAGGCTGGTGCACAGTTGGTCCCAGGTATGGAGATTCACAGCCAAGTATCTGTCTTGGCAGGTGGCTTCTCTCTGTCACTGTCATCACTGCCTCTGCTCTCCATGGGAAGACAGAAAAAGCAAATTCTTTATAATTAAGTCTCTATGGTCAAGGGTTTCAAAAGAAACCATTCTGTGATTCTAAAAAGTGACTCTTCAATCAGGTTTTGGTTGATTTTAGTACAAATGTTACTCCCAGAGCCACTGGCACTGCTGAGGTCTGGGTTTGCAGAGACGTGACCATTTCTGTAGTTCATCGGTGGCATCCAAAAACAAGTAGGGCCTGTGTCATCACGGCCCTGTGGTGTCATGCATGGCTGCAGAGAGCACATTTGAGTATCCAGGTGCCCTTTTAGGTGTCACTTCACTGTAGGTCCTTATGTGACCAGAGAGTTCTTTTTTGGTTTGTTAGGGTGGGGTTTTCTGGTGTTGTTTTATTTTGTTTTGTTTTTTGAGGGGGGGGTGGATTTGTTTGTTTGTTGTTTTTTGGCTGGGTTTGAGGGGGTTGTAAATTTTTGTTTTATATTCTGCACTGAATAGTTAAGGAAACTTTTCCATTACACCCAAGTCTGTCTGGAGACACAAAAATACTGGTTAACTTGCATCCTTTATAATGTTTAATTTAAACTTTTAGCTTTCAAAATGAAGAAGGCTTTGTTCATTTCCTAAAAACTATTAGCTATCTGTTGGGAATAGACTTTGTTTAATAAATGATTGGCTTGGCTTTAACCACTGATCTAAATGACAATATGCGTGCAGACTCTCAAGTCATCAGTTTGTATTCCCAAATGTGTCTTGCTAGTGGAAGAAATACATATTTACTCAGAAATGCCAACAGAGGTTGCCTGTGCCCTGCTAGCACACATGATGAAGGCCAATGGCTTGAACACTGGCGGTGTTAACTTTGGGTCAAGAAGTTCTACTTCTTGAATATTTTTTTACTCAACTTTTTTTAAAACTTTTTAACGTATTTTCACTATATACATCATGTAGGTGGGTATATGGGGTTTTTGCAGAGACTGTATGAAATTTTCCCCATTTCTCATTTGTGATCTCAGGTCTGAACCTCTGACTTTTCTTTATCTTGGTAATCCTCAAAATTCCTGCACTTTCTGGGCTGTGGAAGAGAACTGCAATTCTCTAGTGCTTTGCATTGCAATTCTTTCTGTAGCATTTCATGACACAAGTAAAAGGAAACCCAAAATGTTTAAACTGGAATTTTCGTTTGGAAAAGCAATCATTCAGGAATATTCATGTGCTGTCTGGCTCAGGCCCTTATTTAAGTAACACAAAACACCAGATGTAAACTTCTTACAGGCTTAAGTGCGGGATTTGAAAAGTGATTTTTCTTTTTCATGAGCACATCTTCCTTCCCAGAAAACACCACAAAACCCTTCACCAAACCCGTCATCAGCAGCAGAGATAAGGAATGCTCCAATGCAGAAACATACCCTAAAAAGGGAAAGGCCAATATTGACTTGCAGCGAAGCTTAAGCCCTTTAAACTCACACCCTGGATAAGGAGAATCAATGTCTCTTGTAAAAAAAAGCACTGCTACTGTTATAGACCAGGCTCTTAAACTATGCTAACAGTCGTATATTTTCTATTCAAAACTGTACCACAGTGTATATAAACACAGGAAGGTTTTGTTGCTGTATATGTCCAGATTTTTGACATGCGTAGGTGGAGCTGCCGTAGGAAAGCCTATTCGGGAGTTGGGAGCAGCTGCCCTAATGGAATATTATTGACTTTAGTTACATCAGGGGCTAAATATAGATCGAGCAGCAACGTACACAGGGCTGTGTCTGACAGCCAGGACAGAATGTGCTGGTCGACGGACAGACAGATGGACATTGCTCCTGCGCAGATGCTCCTTTTAGGTCATAGAGATCTTCTGGGCTCTTTCACCCGGCACCATGACTCCCGTGGGCATCCTGGCACTGGCCAGCCAGGGCTGTGGGTCTGGCTCCAGGGGGAGATGTGGTCTTAGTCTGGATTCGGACACGTCCCGTAAGCACCTGTTGGCAGGGCTCCCCCAAGCCAGTGGGGTTGTGTTGATTTGTATGTGGTAAGGGGCTGACACCAGCACCTAAAAACTATAAGAATAGTTATACCTTAAATATTTTACCGTGGTCTTCCTTTATTTCCATCCTTCATCCCTCTGTTCCACTCTCTCTCCCACCCAGTTGTGCTTCTGTGCTGTTTAAAGTTTATGATAGGATCCCCCATTCTGAGCTCACAACTCCCTGAAGTTTGGCTTTTGAAAGCAAAACCTGCATATCTAGCAAACATTCCTTGAAAGCCCTTTCCCAGCCTGGATTGAAAAAAATGATCCATCTGTGCACTCAAACGAAGAGTCTGTCCTTCTGCTAATCTTCATGGAGAAGGAGCATGGAGAGATCATCTGTGACATTTTGTCTTGATTCTTTGGGGCTGGAAAAGCTAGAAAGGAGCCTGTACTTTCTCTTGCTTGAATGAGGATGAAGCCTTTCTAGGAAATTGGATTTTAATAAATTTTTTTTTCTCCCCACCTCCAACCCTTTACTGCTATTTTTAAGCTGGGAGAGCACTGGTATTCAAAAGGGTGTACTTATCCTTACAGGCTTTCTAGAAGAGCATCACAGGGCTGCAGTGAAGCTCAGTGCAGAGGTGTTAAAGAACTCTGAAGACCTGCAAGCCACGGGGATGCTGAAGGCAATGCCCAAAGTGCCCAGAAGTTCAGACTGTCTTCTGTATTTTCCTTTCTGGGAGGGAAAGCCCAAGGCTCTTGTATCATAGGAAGTGACAGTTTTGAAGTGAAGCCAGCTTGCTAGTCCGAAAGCACCAGATTTGTGATTCTTTGGGAGAAAAGGAGCATGCACTTTCCCTTCACTGTTGTTTGATCCTGCAGATTTAGATCCAGCTAATGTGCACAGACAAGACCTGTGTGGTGTCCCAGGTGGTTTATGGCTGCACAAAACATTTAGGCCAGAGCTAGAGAGAATCATCTGCTCATATCTGCAACGAACCAGTATTTTTTATGAGAAACCACTTAAAGGCTTTGGGGTCATAAGAAACCCTACAGCAACACAAGGGAGGGATTGATCCAATTTATCAGAGTCTACTTGCCTTCTCCTTTATAATCTGTAAGAGATCTAGAATATTGTACCTTTGTTTTCTCTCTTATTTTTAGTCCTTCCAAATTCACTGAAAATATATACAATGCAGCGAACCCAGGTTGTGTGGGAAAAGACTGCACATATTATTCTATTTGGTTAATTCTTATTAGAGCCCCTTTTCAATGCTCTGATCATTAACACTTTGCACATTTTTGCTACCTGCTTTTGACAGGCTGTGGAGTAAAACTGCACACTGTCATTCTGTTCAGTCTTTGAACTTTTTTTTTTTTGTTGTTGTTTTGTTTTTTGTTTTGTTTTTTTTTTTTGTTTTTTGTCTAGAGTATGAGGAGGCAAGCAGAGTACATTGTCCTCTTAGATTTATAGTCCGGGAGATAGGTCACAACCCTTAGCCACTTTAAGAAAGATCTATACTTCCTAGGCCTTGGTGGCAAATATGGAATATATATTCTATTATGCTTCAAGCCACCCCTGGGCTCTGAAGGTGGTGCTGAACAGAGTCAGTCATTAAGCAATGGCATCTCACCATAGGGTAGGGAGAGCATGAGCAGCAGAGATGTCATCTCTGGAAGGCTGATGCTGCTCCAACAGCAGGGACTGATAGTTCCAAGTCCCAGGGGCACTGCTGATCCCTTCAGTAACATCCCTCCTCAAATACAGAGACTTTTACAAGGGCATAGAGACACATCTGGTTATGTATGTCTCCTGTAGCAGTGTTGCTACCAGTTAATGTGATTTCAGTGCCATGGAGAGAGACTAGGAGTTTCACCCATGCAAGATGCTGGGCCATCCTTGGCTGTGGCCACAGCAGAGCATCACTGCCTGCTCCACCACCATAGCTGGATCCACAGCTAAGCCTCACAGATGAAGCCACTTCACTCCTTAATTTATTTTGTATCTGCACAGTCTGCTGCAGTGAGGCACACTTTGAAATACCAAGAGTGGAGTTGCAGAGGAGCAAAGGAATAAGTTCAGAGAAATAAATCCACACTTCCTCTTCCTGCTCTGCCTCCAAGTACTGAACTCATGCTTGGGGAAGCCCTGCTTCTCTGTACTCAGATTTCCAGGAGTGAGTAAGTGCTGTGCTATGATAGGGAGGTGCCTTTGGGTCCTCCAGTGCATGTTCAATGCTCTGGGGATTGACAACATCCACTGTGTTAAACATGGAGTATCCAGAATCTTCTGCTCCTGCTGAAATATTTGGCTCTTGCAAGCATCAAGCTTCATCAGCACTGATCCTTGCATGTCCCAGCCCAGTATATTGTGGGAGCACACAGATAACCTCTGGATTAGTTTAGTTTCTTCATCTTGGAAGCAAGGAAAACACCAGGTAAAGCTGGAANTCTTCTTCTTTCTTTTTCTTTTTCCCTGAGTTGCAAGTGTGGATGCTTAGATTTGTATGCTTACCATGCTTTTTTATTCTTTTGATTGCCTCTCCATTCTTTGTTCACCAAGATCCAAGATGGAAAATTACAGTCGAAAGGACTTCTGTGCCTTTGAATTTAATTATTTTAGGCGACAAGAAGAGTTCCTTGAGACAAATGATACTATGATTCGACTTTCGCANTGTAGAGAAAAAGAAATTAAATTTTGGATTTTTTTACTAGCAGTTGTTTGTTCCTTTTGTCAAAAGCCCTGAGACATAAGAAAATATTACCAAGAGTCCTTTCCTTGCTGAAGCTGTGCTTATCTTGTGATCTGTATTTCTTTCCCTATCTCTCTTATATTGCTCTTATCATCCTTTTATCAAAGGGCTTCAAAAGAGACTAGCAGAACTCAGCTCTCCTATCACCCTGAATTCCAGTGGAAGGGTTACATTTGTTTTTCTAGGAATGACAGAATATATTTAAGGCAGAAATAAGGCAGAAATAAACCACTATGGAATTTTCTTTTGGTCTCCTAATTTTTTTNGTCCTCTATTTTTTTTTTTTTTTTTTTTTTGCCTGTATGCAGGGAGGGAGATTATTTGAAGGGTTCAGTATTGTATTTCACTGTGGAAGAATGTGGTGAACCACTCATCTGTCCTGGTAATGGGTATGCAGGACACTCCTGAATATCCCATTTTCATCTTTCTGCTTCAAAACCCAACCCTTAGATGAGAGTATCTAACAGAGATTTCATAACTGGCATCAACACACTTCACCACAACCATGACTGTGTGAACCTCATACTTACACACTCTACTATGTTTGACAACACACACACACATACGTTTTTCCTTTTCTCTTCCATATCCATTCACACAGACTCCCCTAGCCCCA
Source organism: Pycnonotus jocosus (assembly GCA_013400435.1). Classification (NCBI taxonomy): domain Eukaryota; kingdom Metazoa; phylum Chordata; class Aves; order Passeriformes; family Pycnonotidae; genus Pycnonotus; species Pycnonotus jocosus. Next base: position 50,061 of record VWYP01001509.1, on the reverse strand, counting down.
AGCCATGGCAGAAGATACAAGAGCTGGTGTTGTCTGTTCTCCATCACCTCATCCTCTCTTTGTCTTCAATGTCCACCTCCTCAGATGAACCCACTGTTAAACTAGGCTGAATGGGACCAAGATGTCAGGGAGAAACAATATCTACAGCTGTCATCATGTTCTTTCTACCTCTAAAACTCCGTGACAGTCTCACCTTGTGCTTGCTTCAGGCATTTGGAGCTCACACTCTGCAAGATGCCCTACAAGTTTTTATCACGCCTTGCTCAGAAGGACATTTTATTGACTTTAGGCACTCATGTCATAAGCAAAACATTTGTAAAAATTAAGATACGATCTTGCTGCTGTGTTGTGGGTTACTCCACTTTGCTTTGAAGACTACATGCTGAAAATCACTCCCTGACAGTCACAAGACTGGTGCAGCTTGCAAGGGCTTCCCCAGTCTTAAGCACTGGATGTTGTGCTGGAACACAGCTAAAGCTGGAATGAATTGAAGTGTGCCCATTGTATTGAAATCTCTGTAGCCTGTGGCCTGATGCAATACTAATTTTGAGATGTTCCAGATGCCCTTTAATGGTTAGAGTATTCTTAATGCACTGCAGCTGCTGTATTTTGGAACAACTCTTGTTGCCAAATTCCTTCATGTGTAAAAGCAAGGGTGCTTATGTGGTGTAATGGGAAAAAGAAAATATTGCAACTGAAAGTATGGACTGAAAGGATTTATGATTTGCCATCTACTTTTACTTAAAGCTTGATCATTATCTTTTTCCTTTCTGTGTCTATAGACACATCTCTCTGTGCCATCTCTCTAAAGCAATCCATGCTCACATTCCTGCAACACACAGAATTAAATAAAAGCAGCTGACACCCTTAAAAGCTCCACAACTGGACAGTCCCACTTTTAAATGTGTGGGCAGTCGTTGTGCCCATTTGCCATCATTTCCACTTTCCATCACATTTGGCTTGCTTCAGAGAAAAAGTCTGTTGCCAGGATTTCTGCTGGCTGAAACAAGGGTGAAGTTCTGGCCTGATTAAAATCAATGGCAAAGCTCCCAGCAATGAGTAGGAGAGCAGACTGTGATTTGGAGTACTTGGAGGGCATACACAAAGCAATCACACATCGCAATATAATTGTGGCCATTTGATGGATGCTAAAGTTAGAGATCAACAACCAGCAGATAAAAATAGCAGTAATTTCTGCTGATTCCTAGTCCTGTTATTTTAACTACTGTTGAAAATCAATTCCTTTCCAGCCTTTCAGGATAGGTAAAAGCACATCACCTCCCACAGTAAAACTTGAGAATTTTGTTGTCTTGGAATAAATACTACCCTCCTAACCATGTTGCTGTGTTGGCATCCTTAATATTTTCCACACGTACATGCAAAACCTGTTAACATGTTAATGGATTTGTTTGCTTGTCAGGGAAAATTTTTGCCCCCCTGCAATGACAGCTTCAAACTCACACTGCAAAAGGGCAGGGCAAGCAGTCACTCAATGGACAAGCACAACACAGTTCTCCCGGCAATAAAGGCTTTGGATTCAAGACGGGACCCTTGCCACTCTGATCTGCAGCACTGGTTTAATCATGTTAATGTGCTGTCTAATTATGGTAAACACTGCATATTATTCAAATTAAAAGTGTATATTGCTGTTCACGTAGTCAGCCTGCAGACGTTTTCACGCATTAGTGTTTTCTAAGCTGAATGCCCTGGTCAGCAACAGAGGCTGTGTGTTAGCCCATTAGTTAAAAAGGGAGGTGGGTGATCAAACATAGTGGCCAGATGACTTGAACCTTGTTTTTCTTGCCATGCACTTGGGATTGAAACAGTTTCTCTGAAGCAAAGTTGTTACTGAAAAATCCTGTGTGAGGTGTAAGTCAGAAATCAGCCCTGCAGCCTCTCTCATCAATATGCAACCATGCCCAGTTGTGGTCTTGGATGCATGAATTTGCCTGCCTTGGGTTGCATACACCTTAAGAAAAGAGAGGTTTTCAGACTCAACTGTTTTGAGGATTCAGGCTTTGTTTCCTCCCCTTGTAATGAACACCACTCTTGCTTTCCCAAAAGTTCATCTTGCTTGATGGGCATCATTGGTAGGTGCCAAACACATAAATGGGTTTCGTCAGAAGCAACAGTCTCTCATTTCAGTGAAAAGCAATCCCAGTTGTGGTTACTGGTCTGGTAAGCCTGCGATTATATATCCAGGATATCTCATTAGACACAGAAGGTTCTGAGATGGGCCCAAGGTGAAAAGTATTCCCCTAAATCTAGAGCTCCAATTCCTCTTTGTCTGGGATTGTTGGGATCATCTCATGGTGTTCTGTATTTAATGAAAGTGTCCATAAATAAACTTGTGATTTAGTGATCTTGTTAATGATAGGAAAGGAATTTAACACAAATAATAATAACAATAGTCATAACAATCCCACTCCTATTACTATTATTAATACTATTAGTAATAATGTCATGTTGGCTCTTGCTGCTATCAGATATCCACTGTGGCTTCTCTTGTAAGAGTAGTATCGTTCAAATTATTTCACATGACTATGCACTGTAAAATGTTTATTTAGATATTTCAATGCTTGCCACATTTTTATACTATTGTTGTGGGTTACAGAGGAAGGTTCTGAATAGAGTGAAAACATAAGAGTACTTCATAGAACTGCTTAACAAGCAGGCAATCCAGAAAAGCTTGGACAATGCCGTAAAGATAAGTGCTTTCCTGGCAGATTTAGGTTTGGGGGTTTTTTTCTGTTCAGAAATGGGAATTGTGTATGCACTTACAGTTATGCAATTAGACCCATAAAATTCTTTTCCCTTGTATTAGGTGTTTATATTTTCTTTTGAGGAGGTTTCTTCTTCTTTCTTTTTCTTTTTCCCTGAGTTGCAAGTGTGGATGCTTAGATTTGTATGCTTACCATGCTTTTTTATTCTTTTGATTGCCTCTCCATTCTTTGTTCACCAAGATCCAAGATGGAAAATTACAGTCGAAAGGACTTCTGTGCCTTTGAATTTAATTATTTTAGGCGACAAGAAGAGTTCCTTGAGACAAATGATACTATGATTCGACTTTCGCAGGTGGTTTCTTTGTTTGTTTGTTTCCCCTATTTGATTTGTTTCAGTTTGTGGGAATTGTTCCCAGTCATCAATGCCTTGTAGAGCTAAAATAGATGGGAGGAGCTGGAGAAAGACATATTTTCAGGTTGTGAATGCCACATTCCTGGAAGATTTTTTTGACAACTTCATCTAATGGAAGGTGTCCCTGCCCATGTCAGGCGGTAGAACTAGGTCATCTGTAAGGTCCTTTCCAACCCAAGATGTTCTATGCTTCTATGGTCCTTTGTACTAATGAATTCTTTGTACTAATAAATACCTCAGTAATTATACTCTATTGATTTCAAAATAACTTGAACTGAGCATTTTTTATAGGTGAATGTGACAAAATGGCTCTTTTTGAGTTTATATATTGGGAACTCTGCCAGCAATCATGTGTAAGTAGTGATGCCTTGGCTGGATGAGGATACAGGTTTGTACAAAAAGAGCTTCAGGAAAAAAAACCTCATGATGTTTTGTTATAGAAAACCCTCATCAGACCACATAACTCTCAAGAAGCCTACTCATTGCTGTGTTTATGTTGTTCTTAAATTTTAAAGATACTGATATTTATAAATTGATTATTTGATCAAAGTTTAGAAATATGTTTTAATAAATTTGGCCACAAGTAGTGAAGGTGAAATTTAGTATTAAATAGCACAAGAAAAGGGATGGGTGGTGTTCTGATCTTCAGACAAGAATACACAATTTGCTGCCTAAGCAAATAAATGAAGGGCTGTGATTAAATAATTTCATGCTGGATATAGCTTTTGTGCAGAGTAGAGGGAAGGAAGTTGCTGGAGGCACTTTGCAGAACGAGTGACATACAGTATCCTAGTGGGTGTATGGTAAAGGGAGGAGAAGAGCATCAGTTAATCTGCTCCAACTGAGCTGTATAGGGCTTTTCCCTTTGCTATATTTCCCCAGAAAAAGGGAAAAGGGGCAGAGATCCTACAGTGTGTCTCATGTACCTTGTTGTAGCCCCTCTTCAAATCACTACATTCAGATCATTGGAATTTTGGAAAAAAGCATGAGTTCAGAGGGTTTTTTATCCTTCCCTCTTTTGATCATTGTCTTGGCAAGCAGCAACAAAACACTCACTGAAAAGTTTAAGGGGTGCCAGCAGGATGACAAATCACCCACTAAATGCCACCTGCTAAATCTGGTTGCTCCAGGTCCCACCCAATCTGACACTAATGCCTCTCTTCATCACTTGGGCAGTCTGTCTCCATGTTCCCTTCCCCATCCCTCCCCTTCTTCACTGCCAGATCTGTGGCTAAACTAGTGGTGTTGTGGCTGGGGTGCTGCTCAAGGTACTATGCTGGGCTGTGTTCTGCCCAGAATCCTCTGGCCATTGATCAGGACAGAAAGTAACAAGTGCCCTGTGCTCCAGGAAACAGCAGCTTCCTTTTTCTCCAAGGTCCCTGGCTGTGGAAGGGGAGGACAGGCTATAAATTTGACCCATGTCCTGGAGCAAGAGGCTGGATGCTTGGTCACACTTGAGCATCTGGTAGAGTGTCAAGGCCCTTTTTGATCATGGAGCACTTTTTACACTGCACATGGCTAAGAGGTTTCCGTTACCACATAAACAGGGCTGGTGGGAGTTGGGTCTTCCCTCTTCCCCCACCTCTGACACAAGGTGTGTGGCCAGCTGGCTTAACCCACCCCAGGGGCCAGAGGCACCTGAACATGAGCAAAAACCAAAACAGATTTCAGGTGCTATCAGTTTCCACCGCATTTCTGAAATTCCAGGGTGGCTCAAGATACTTGCTGGGCCCCATCTGTGACCTGAGATGCTATGGCCATGGCTTCTCCACATCCAAGGAGGGCAAGCTGATGGATTCATTCATGGAAGACCTCAACTGGCTCCCAGCAGCAGAGATTGTAGCTGGCTGCACACACTTGAAAACTTGCTGTACTATTTTATAATAATACTTTAAAAATCCCTAAGTCTCAATCACAACCCAGTTGATATATCTGTAGGAGGGCTTTCACCCTTGACATGACATTTATCCTTACCTGGATGCACATTTTTGGAAACCAAAAGGAGAATTGGGACCTAGAAGGTGTCACTCATGGCAGCTAAGCTTTGCTTCTTTCAGGAGTCTGTTTAGGATTGATTGTGTTTCTTTCTGAAAGCAAATCCATTAAAATGGATACACTGAGCAATGGGGATGGTGTGATGGGTTTTTACACACTTTGGCCTCTGGGTTTGAAAATTAGCAGGGGGCAAAATTCATCTTTAAAGATGAACCTTGAGTGTGATCCAAAAACAACACAGGGAATGTGGGTGAAACCATTTGTCCTGTTTTTTTCCTGTCCCAGACTCCAAGACTGCAACTAAAGTCTTCATTCCATAATGAGTATAATGTTGATAAAACAAGCAAACATACAAACAAAACCAAAAAAAGGCTGAAATATGAGCTTTGTGATGGTGGAAACTGATAGTATCTTACAGTGAAGGAAAGGAGAGAAGGACAAGGTCAGAGCAAACTTGCTCTGGTCAGATTTCTGGATGAACCACTAGTTCACCACCTCCTTGGGGTCCTTGTTAGAGAAGACTATCTCAGTGCATATGTTTTTTATTATCTCGTCTCTGTGGGGATGTGAATGGTTTGATTTGGTTTCCAGAGTTGGTGTCCTTGCTGCTTTTTGATTATTTTATTTATACAAACCAGTCTGATTGGTCTTGCAGCCTCCAGGAATTTCTTCAGCATACTTTGTAAGAAAATTTCCCTTGCTCTGTTTATTGCTGCCAGGTTGTTCAGAAAAAAAAAAGGAAAAAAAATAGATAATAAACCACTAGTATGGGGGAAAGAAAGGAGAAAAAAAACCCCAACAAAATAAACATAGGAAATTCAGTGTAGACGATTAAGAATTAGGGAGAAATAGCAATGACCAAAGACCAACCAGGGACATGGGGCAAAGACAAACAAATCTAAAAGAGACAGCAGGTTCACAGCGGGGATGAGTGGGAGCCTGGGTGCATTTTGCATCCAAATAGGAGGATGCAGGGAGAAGTGAGGATTGCAGCTGGATCTACAAAGCAGCCTGGCAGCAGCCTGCAAGGGCTGGAGGACTCTATGGGGACCAAGCACCCCACTTGCCGTCTCTGAGGTTTTGCTCGCAACCTGAGCCCCGCATGCAGGGGGAGAGCAAAGCCTCTCTGTACGAGACAGCCCCTTCAGACCATGCCTGGGTCTCTGGAATAATAGATGGTGTTTTTACAACCTCTCAGAGGCCTTTTCCTGGGCAGACGGTGAAAGGCAATACCTCAGGACCACTGGGTTACGGGAGGTTGTAAAACTGCTCCTCCCCATATATTTTTTTTTGACAATGCTTTCACTGAGAAGTGTTTCCTCTTTTTTTGTTGTTGTTTTATTTTGAGTTTTTTTCTTTTATTTTATTTTTATTTTATTGCCATGGCAATCAGTCTTTTTTTTTTTTTTTCCCTCTCATCCTCCCCCTTTCACTTTCAAACTGTAAGTCTTATTTCAAGCTGACATGGAGGCATTAAATGAGTGACTGGGCCACCAATTTAAGGGAATTGATGATCTTTGGGGCTTACATTCTCACAGGTCAAATGATAATGTTGCCCTTCAGGTTAAATTCATACATTACATAGGGAAAACCAGGAGCTTAAACTCTACTTAGGGCCAGAAGGATGCAGAAAAAGTTTGGTCATAAACAATATTTTAAAAACTGGTTTTGAAGACGACAATGCAGGGATCTATAATTTTTCATTTGTTTCTTTTTATGGTGTGTTTTTCTCCTCTAAATTTCTGTGGTACCCTGCAGGCAGCTGTTCTCTGTGTTCCGTAAACTTTTAAGTAAAAACGTTTGTCCTACAGTAGACAAAGATAGATATGGAGATATCCAGATGGAGTAAGAGATAGAAATACAGATAGAGATGGAGATAGACTAATATAGGTGTAGATACGGATATGACTATAAGTAATAGATATACAGATAAATATATAATTGCATATACAGCTAAGATACTTATTGAGTGCCAGTCCCTGCGTACAACCAGAAGCCAAAGGCATGAGGTTCACAGGGTTTAGAGTCTGATTTATTGGCACACCAGAGCAGGGCCTACAGCTCATGTCATTATACTAATTATTAATTAGATTTGCTGCCTTCCCTGTTTATTATAGACTCCTTTCTGCCCCATCACGTTCTCTCTATGTAAATCTTTCCAAGCCACTGCTATCTTCTCTTCCCTTTGCCTCATAGTCCTGCTGCCACATACCAATGACCAATTACATTTTGCTCAAAATCAAGTACTTAAAGCTACCAAATAAGTGGAAAGAAATTACTTGTCCATCTCTCTTTTTTTTTTTTTTTTTTTCTTCTGGTTTACATTCTCTATGGAATCATAAAAAAATTATTGGTAATGGAAATTTGTTCCCCTCTGCACCCATGACTAATGAGATTGACATTTTGGGTCCTTAGCTGCTAATGGTTACAAAATGGTTTAAAACCTACTGGGTCCATTCAGAACAAATCCTGCAGTTGCTTCTATGGTCGTAGATTTTGATAAATACATTCTTTTCTTTGGTGGAGAGTCTAGCAATGCCAAAGATTTAAAACAAAACAAAATAAAACAAAAACCACATGAAATCTTGGGTCATAGATGTAAATGGGAATTGTCTGTTGTATGAGAGAGGAGAGGAAAAAAATTGTAGTGTTCTTTATTCACTTCTCCACTTCACCCTGTAGAAAGTTAGAGGAATACTGGACTGCTGGCTCAGGGCAGTGAAACATTGTTCCTGCCATGGCTGCACAAAGCAGAGCAATTCCAGTGGGATTTTTGGTTGATCCTTGCAGTTGTTTTTGTGGGGCAAGGATGAGGTGAGCAGGGGAGATGGTGTTGGAGAGAGTTTGGCTGATCTCCAGTGGTATTTTAGCTGAATATACATCTAAATCTGAGTCAAAATAGGGATTTAAGTTGTATGTTTGGCCACACAACTCTCACCTCAGTGCAAAGAGCTTAGGTCATGTTTCTCCTCCAGGAAAACATTGAATTGCTTGGGCTTTTATTGCAGGGATAGCACTGAGAGAGATACTTAACAGGTAGTATTCAAGTGGGAAAAAAAAGGACATCTGTGGAAACTATAAACCCATATTGCTTTCAAGTATGTGGCTTGACATCATTTGCAGTGGCCTCACATTCAAGACCAGCAAGAGGTCTGGAAAGAGGACACCAGATAAGCATTGCTGCCCCAGACAGGCTGGGGAGGTTTTGTCTCTCAGCTGCAAAGTGTGTGCTTGTCATTTATCAGTCTTCCATTCAGGACCCAGCAGGGACAAATTCCTCACACTGGCACCCTTGGGAGCTCCTGTCCCTGAAGCCGAGCCCACTGTGCAGTTGCTCGAAAGGGATGAGAGGCTGCCAGCTCTGAGCTGAGATTCCAGGTTTTCCTAGCGGTATCTCTCACTGGCAAGGTTTCATCAGGCACTGGGGCAGCAAACGGCTGCATCTCACTTTTTACACCTAGAACTTTGCAAACTATAANAGTCGAAGTAATTGGCAGATGAGACCACCCAATGTTTTGAGCCAGATCATGAATGGTTCTATGCCTATGGCATTTTGGAGAGTTTGAATATAATTCCTTCCCCCCAGGCTTCTGAGTCATCTTTGAAGAGTTCAGAAATCGCGAGCTATTTTCTCTGAAAACAATTCTGTTTCCCAGTCTTTACATGTTTAGGCTGCAGATACCAATGAATTATTTGTGAAGGTTGTGTTGAATTTGTAGGACAACATTAACAGTTGCCTTCAAGGAAAGCAAGCCTTCTGTCAGGAAAATTTCTTTGAAAAATGGATTATTACTGCTATTATTTTTGTGGGATGTGTCATTCGGTGATGCTGGGTGAGTGCTGGGTTGGTAGGTTGGATGTTTGTGTTGGATATTTCACCTTTGGTAATTACCAGCTTTGCATTAGGAGACCTTCAGTGCAGACACATCTGACAAGGAAATACATCTGGTATTTCCCAACAGCACTTTACAGTTGTTTCAAATAAATAAATGAGGGCTTCTCTTCCCCAGATCCTGTTGAGGTAGTCAGCAGCTTGCGGCAGGTAGATAGATTGCTACCTACACAGAAATGACAAGTATCCTCCAGGCCCAGGAGAGGGAGATCACTTACAGCAAGGACGCCGAGAGTTTATGAGCTACCAAGGAATAAGTATTCAATACAGAGTTCTCCCAGATGTAACTGACATGAGCGGGTTTTGCCTCAATTTAAAAATAAGGAAAAAAAAACCCCAAACATCTTGCTGATTATTATGTTTTGTTTTCCGTGTTATTAAGGTTTAGATGTAACTTCTTCTAAACACCAGCGAGTTGTTTATTTAACTTTAAATTATCATGTCACAGAAACTTACCTTTCATTTTCAGGCAGAAGCCTCAAAACTCAGAACCTTGATTAATAAAATATGAAGAGTTTATGCTATCTGTTTCTCTTGGTTTGAAGGAACAATTTTTCTGCTTCTGAGAAGATAGGTAGCATTACTAAGAAAAACAGATATTTTTTTCCTCTCTCTCTGCTCAGGCATTAGACTAGGGATTGAGATATGTAGGCAGAAATCTCAACTCTGCCAGATGCTTTGTGAGTGATGTTGGCTGGACTAAAAAGGCATAACTTTCCACATCCTAGAGTCATATCATATTTGAGAGAGTCACCCAAGAGCTTTCTAGGAGAATTCTGGAGCTGCTGGCTTCTTCTCTATAGATGCAGTCTGGAATCAGCTGACACTTGGACATCTTAGGTGGATAAAACAAATCCATCTCTTCATCCTCTCTTCATAATTTGGTCCATCTCCAGATTCCCTCAGTTAAATGGGCATAACAATCTTTCCTTTTTACCCGTGCTTCTGGAACTGCCTCAGGGCTTTGTTGTCTCAGCAAATTCTGCCCAGTGCAATAACATGCTGATTCCAGTGCAGGCCAGGAGTTCTCACTTGCATGTCAGATAATAATAACAACAAAAATAGTAGTATTTATAATAAAAAATGTAAATTTTTATGTCATTACTGGGAATTTGTTGCATGTAACAGGTGTATATCAACCTTGCCCATGACAGGGAGAGGTGAGTGGAATGAGCTGATCTTTCATGTACATTTCAAACCAAGCCTTTCTCTGATTCTCTGTTTTTCATCTCTATTAAACTTGTGCTATGTATAGTGCTAAAATAACACAGCCTAAATATCAGTTTCAATGAGTTTCATGCCTGACATGCAAATTATAAAGTGAATGTCAACATCTAATCCAAATCTAGGTATGAGTATGGCATCCTGTGGTATTTGAGAACTATGAAGACAGGATGCCTGCATGGATGTACAAACATAACGTACAGTGGCATGACACATAAAAATTAAGTATGTTTTTTTATTCTGATGTATAAGGTCTTATATCAGAGGTTATACAAACCTCATTCTGATGTTGGAAAGGTAAACATCATTCTGTTTTTACATGAAGTTCAAGATCTTAAAGCAAATGAAAGCCTCCCAATAGTGTGAATTTAAGGCAACAAACTCATTCATAATGACAGCATAACAAGAAGCCAGAAGTTCTGCACAAACCTAAAGTTTGGGCCTGAAAATGCAAAACAACACAAAGAACAAAGCTTTCCACTCACTTTTCCATGGCAAATGGAGAATAGGGGACATGCAAAGCATTTGTTTTTAATTTGTTTGTTTATTTTGAACTCGTCCTAATCTGGGGCTTTTCCTAGCAGTTCCCTTCCTCCCCCGCCTCCGCAGACCTTCCAGACTCCCTTGTGTTTCTTTCCTCTTTCCTTTTATTTATTGAATTTTTGAAAAGGACTGAAGGGGGTGCCCAACATCCCATCACCTTGGAGAGCTTGTTTCCCTACAGGGCTGCAGATGCTGGGCAGAAAGGGCTGAAACAGGCATCAGAGAGGCAAGGAGAGTGTTATCAATCATTCAACACGTTAAAAGAGAAGAAGGAGCAAGAAAAAGAGGGAGAGAGAAGGCGGGAAGCGGGGTAGGGGGAAAGAGACTGGGCTGAATTGGAGGAATTTCCTCCCCCCGGTTGCTGAAGGGAGGTTTTTTGGACATCTGCCCAGACACATGCCGAGTCAAAGAAGCGGGATAAATTCTGGAAGAATGAATGGAGGGAGAGGAGGGGTCAGGAGGACACAGGAGAGCGTGGGCTATGGGGGGCGATGGCAGCTACATGGACAAAGGAGGTCTGTGGGGGAAGACTGCAACAACAGCATGCATGTGTGTGCGCGCATGTGTGCGTGTGCATATGTGTGTGTGTGTGCATGCATGTGGGTGTGTGTGTTTTCTTTTCTTCTTATGCCTGGATGTTTTAAGCATTAATTTCTTCTAGGGCACTGCATATAGCAGTAAGACCTCTTGGTTTTATGGTAGAACGCAGCTTGTTGTCTCTTGGATCTTCTTCTTTGTTGCCTGGAACAGACCAGGTGCAGGAACAAATAGAATCTATAACCAGTCAGGCTGCATCAGGCTTGGTAAACACTTTTTGAAGAGCAAGGACAAAATGATTGTTTGAGCAAAACTCATGGTAGGCTCTCTCCCTCTTCTGATATCTCCAGGCAAGGTGAAGGATGCATTGAGCCAGGCAATTTCTGACTGTGATTCAGGGCATAGCTGGGTAAATTAAGTGGTCAGCTTGGACAACTGAGATGAAAGGTCAGATAAATCATTCTCTGTAGCAGACCTGGGATGTGTAGGTCGTGCTCTGGGCAGTTTGTTCCCATGCCTCCTCCATCCCTGAGGTTTCAAGAGGTCACTCCCTTGGCTCTCTCAATTTAGCTGTTCATCCAAAAGAACTCTGGACTTGTTGGAGAGCAGATGTGGGTTAGGACGTGCTCAGATCGCTCAGATGGAGGGACAGCCAACAAATTTGGGCTGGCTGCAGTCCCTGTCCAGAAGAGCCAGCTGGACATGGATTGGTGGCAATAACTTCTTCCTCGTGTCTGATTCAGCCAAAAAAATTTGTCTGTCCATCCTCTCAGGTCTCTGCTAGCCTTAAGAACCATGAATCTGAGAATGACTCTGAATTTGATGAAGAGTCTGTGTGACATCTTATGTACCTCCAGTAGACAGTCATGAGGTATTTCTATGAATGTTTTTCCAGTAAGTGGCTCTGCCTATGAGCCAGTTTCATGAATCCCACCCAAAAGAGAATCACAGCTTTGTGCTCTTGAAGCAGCTTCTTGCTGTGGTTGAATCTTGCTCTTATTGTGACATTCTTTTCTTGTGTTATTTTGACAAAATTCTGATTTTTTTAAATTTTTTTTTTTTTTTTTTACTTTATGTGTTCTCTATTGTACTCATCTAGGGTGACCAAATCCTGAGCTTGCATTATTAGGACCACTTTAACTACTGAGGGGTAAAACCTCTATCAGCTCAGAGCCTGCACCCACAAAGCTGTTTTGTTTCAGCTGCTGATGAAAAACATGCCACTCACGTGAGAAAGGATTTCATATTTGAGCCAGGTCACTCATAACACATAATTATGCAACAGTAAATGAGACCTCCCACCCTGAAGAATTCATAGAATCATAAAATCTTAGAATATCCTGACCCACAATGATCATCAAAGTCCAACTCCTGGACCTGCACAGGACAATCTCAAGAGTCACAACCAATTGTCTGACAGCATTGTCCAAATGCTTCTTGAACTCTTTAAGGCTTGGAGCTGTGATCACTGCCCTGGGGAGGCTGTTCCAGGGCCAGACCACCCTCTGGGAGAGGGACCTTTTCCTGATGCTCAGCCTAAACCTCCCCTGATAGAAGTTCATGCTGTTTTCTTGGGTTCTGTCACTGGTAACCAGGGAGAAGAATGTCTGCCCCTCCTCTTGCGAGAAAGCTGCAGACTGACTGAACAGTCCTTGGCAACTCACCTGGGTTATTGATTTTACAAAACAGAATTATAGAATCACAGAACAGTTTGGGTTGGAAGGGACCTTAAAAATCATCCAGTTTCAACCTCTGCATCACAGTCTGGGATGCCACCCGCTAGGTCAAGTTGCTCAGGGTCTCAGAGGTGTGAGCATATTCTCTCTATCATCACACTATTGTGAAACAATAACAATGACATTCACTTGTGCCAGTGCAATACACAGATTTCTAAAACTATAAGTCTTTGATCAATGAATGGACTAATTAACTCACTGAAAGTTCAAATTACCTGGAAGCTGCTGTAGATCAGATCCCAAACTGAAGGTTGGTCTGCTGTGATGGCTCTGGTCAGCATTTTGTCACCCATATGTTCATCACGGTGTCTGCTCTCTTTTGATCCAAAAAATGCTCTGATCATCTGCTACCAAGGCTTTTCCAGAGGCAGCAGCTACTACAAGACTATTTAAGTTAAAAATTCTCTGCTGATATTTTAGCAAGTAGAAGACGCAAAAAGTAAGCTTGATCCATTTATTACAATCATAGCCATTGTCACCCTCTTGCTGTAACTGAAAATATTTCTGTTGGTACAAGCTGTAGTTAACATGGCTTGGTAGAAAGTATCCTTCTTACCACCTCAAGAAGCAAATAAACAGACAGATATCCCGAAAAGCAGTTTCAGATATAGTATTTTGATCACTCACACAGAACAAACATTGGTATAATTCTTTCCTAGATTAGTTGTTCTAGCCCCTAAGATAAGCACAAAGTAGATAAGCATGGAAAGGAAACATGAACAAACAGGGCTTGTGTCTAGAATAATCATTATAATAAGTTTGCACTGGGATGCAGGGGCTTTAAAAGAAGCAGTGGATGACAATACATTACACTGCACTTAGCCTATGTTGAAGCTTGCCTCCTATATTAATACAGTTGTTTAATTTATCTTTAGTGTAACAACCCATTCTTACTTACAAAATATCCAATTAATCCTTATTTTGCACAACTGAAATGCTATTGACCTGCAAATACAAAATAAGAGTTTACAAAACGTCTCCAGCTGTGGTGCCGTTGGGAATCTTGAGGATCCAGACAAGCCTTTTTTTACTTTATTACTTTTGTGAGTAAAGACATGTTGGTGAGGGGCAAATTGTATTAGAACACAGCTAGAGATGGCACCAACTGAGCGACCTGGTCTAGTGGAAGGTATCCCTGCCCATTGCAGTGTGTTGGAACAAGATGAGCTTTGAGGTCCCCTTCCAACCTAAGCCATTTTAGGATTTTATGACTTGTATGTCAGTGTTAATGGTGGAGCATTCCTCCTCAGTGTTGTGCTTGTTGCTCTGCTTAGAGGTGGGACTCAGAGCCTGGCTCCTCCTGCTGTCACAGTCCCAGAGCATGATTTTAAAAATCTGGGTTTATTCCTATCTTTAGTGGAATGAGAGAAGGCTTGCTTCCTTGCTGTTGGAGCTGCTCAAGTTGAAAGTAGGGAAGCATCCTGTGGCTTGCACAGCTGTGCTGTACCACCTGTTGCAACCTGGCAGAGGATTTCATCCTCTGGACTTGCAAACTTGGCTTCATATTTACTTCAATGTGATAGTTAGAAATAAAAGAAAATAGACAAGAACATTCCCCAAAAAGTCAACTTAGCTTTAAATAAATCACTTACATTAGCTACCAGTCTTCAAAGTTTTACTTAGGACATGCACTACAGTGTTTTTCACATGCAACACTTGAAGTGCTGGTCTGTATAACCCAGTACAGATTTTAAGCCAGGACCACACCTCATGTTTTATCAGTGTAATATAACAATAGTAAGTCATATGACACCTAGATTACACATAGTTCTGGGAATTAGGATGCCTTTAGAGATAATTTTTTCCCCTTCTTCTTACATAACTGCAGTCTAGAAGCATTATTACTTCAGTATAATGTTATCCATGTAGTAAAAGCAGTGTCAACTCCTTCAAGGTAACTAACCCATATCTATATAAGCTTAAGGCAGAGATGACCAACTGTTGTCTCAAGGCTGTTTTAGGACAACAGTGTGGTGTTTATCTGATGCCAAAGAGTTTTGGTGATCAGTGAATGTATCCATCAAGGATATTGTGAGAGGTGTGTGTGTGTAAGGCACATGTGTAATAACAGATCCAGATTGCATCTGCTTAAGGTTTACTGTTTTATCACACATCTATGTATACTAATCTGGGGATAAAAACGGCCCCTAACAAAACAAAATTTGTCATCCTGTCAGAGCATTTTCCCAATGTATCTTCTCTCTACAGTTCTTGAGCACTGGTCCTTGAGAGGAACTCAGTGTTTCCAGATCAAAATTATGCTATAATCATAAATGAGTGTGTATGTTATTTTTCCTCTATATTTTTATATTGGCTGTTTTTGTCTCACAAAGTCAGTATCCAGCTCTGTCTAAATAAATAGGTATTATATTATAGATCACTCCCACAGTGGGTCAAATCATACACACAATCCTGCTGGCTCTTTTTCTGTTGATGTTTGGGGCTCAATGACTGAGGCCCAACCCCATGTTTATCAGCTACTACTGATATTTAGGTCAGATATAGGTACTTGGTGTAAAGAATGGCCTGTCTTCTTTACTCAGCCAGGAGATTGACCTGTCAGCCCAAGATTGGGGTTGACTGTGCCCTTTGTTGAGCTCTGATTACAACAGTGCTGGCAAAGCCACCATTGTGTTTGGCACTTGTTGGTCTCTGATTTGCTCCACAGCGCTGTACACTGAAATGAAAAACATCTGGTCAGCTCACACGCTCTATTTAGACTGGTTACACAAATGCATGAGATTATGCAACCCAGACCTGCGATCCTATTTCTCCCTCTTCTGAAACATTTCATATTTTGTCTTTAATCACATCAGACAGCCAGCTGGCTGGTTTCCACGTGGCCTTTTTCAAAAGGCGAGTCTCACTGCTTGACCGTTGGCACAGGTCAGCCTGCCACCACCTCACTATTTTGTAAGGATGCCTTATGTCTTCCTTGCTTCCCTTCCTCAGCAGCGGGAGCTTCTGCCAATAGACCAGCTATGGAAGCTGGTGGAGTTCTTGAAGTGCAAGGAGCTTGTTCAGGCAGTGTGTTGAGCCTGCTTGCTCCTTGGGTTCCTCCTATCTGACAGTGTGGGCCTTCCAGCAGGCAAGGCAGAGCTGATAACCCTCAGTCCCCAGCTGCAGGAAAGGCTGCCTGTTCCGTGACATTTGCAGCAGATGATGCACCTGGGGGATGGAGTATGGTGAATCACAACAAGGCAGTTCAAAACAGGATTTCTGATGGCTTTGCTCTCATCGTCCTCTGAGACAATAAATAGCTCAGACATGCATTTCACCAAGCTTCCTCTTCAACTCATGAGTGAGAAGGTTTCCCGTGCAGAGCATTTATGAAAAGCTCAACACTGGAAAATGGCAGTGCTGTCCAACTGGCTTCCCACCAGGCTCACAGCAGCTGAAAATCAAGTTTAGTGGCTCGAGCTCAGTAAGTTCAGCTTTTAATTAAAATACATAATTTAATGTTAGAGACCTCATTTTCCAAGAAGGGTACTATTATAAATGCCCACATCCGACCTGGATTGCTGAAAATTGGCATTGTGCCTCTATTACGTTAGAGATAGCAAACCCAATATGACACTGCTGTAACCATTTGCCAGGCAGACAGAGGCACTGTCTTCATCCCAGATACAAAAAATATGAACAAATGGTCATTGGAGTTGACTTATTTTGCGTGTAAGGTGATCAGCACTCCACTGCGACCACAAAGAGACTGTGGATTCTGAGCCCCCACAGTGCCACAGTGCATCATGGCCAGGCTGCCTGCAAAGAGCTGAGCGGAGATGATGCTCAGCATGCTGTCCCAAAATCTGTCTCTAGAGCCTCCCCCAAAATGCTGTCACTGTCTATCTATGGCATCTGATGAGAGTTTCTCCTTCTTTGTGTCCTTCTATGTTTGCACATAAATAAAAAACAGTTAAATGAACAGAAAATAAATAGTGCCTCTTATCTCAGGAGCCCACACAGGTTTTTTTCCACAGCCCAGTTCATGCCTCCTTTGTAAGTGTTCCCTCTTTATCCTGTGGTAGATTGTGCTATAATCCTGGGCTTCATCAGCTAAGATTGAGGAATGGCTTCTTTAATTTGCTTGGAAGTGGTCCAGTCTTTGGAGTCTGGATAGTTCTGGTTCATATCTTAATAATTTTCATGCCTTCACATGAATTTTTAAAATAGGAAATACCCTGGTGAGCCTCTGGATCTTACTCTCTTGGCTGGCAGCTTCTCATCTCCATTAAGGCAGCCAAAGAAATCTCATTCTCCAAAACCACAAGAACCTCCTCTTCTACACAGGGAGAGGAGCCTTAGTTTTAGCTGGGAGGTGCGTGCAGAGACGTGTGTGCAGACGTGCAGGCACGCACTGCTTGATTCACCATTCCTCTCGTCTCCCTTTCACCTATTAGTGTCCTCTGAAGGATCAGGTTACCTTGCCAGTGGAAATATATTAGCTCCTTGTGTGATATAGCATAACTGCAACAGCAGATCATATAATTTTCCCCCGAAGGCTTGTTGCAGACTATGTCGAGTCATTTGTATTTATGACAGCTTGGGGGTGATTTAGTACGACCTCACTTTGATAAAAGCCATTTAGAGCTCATAAATATGGGTGACACACTGCCTTCTCGGCTGGGATTTTAAATGGAGAGCTGCATTTGCATTCCCATTGAGCTTTTATTGTTTAGGGAGTAAGGATGGGAACAGCCGAGGTGAAACAGGAAACAGAACGAGTGTGCTAAAAGTAAAAGGGCCCTTGAGGAACTGAGGATGCTGCTGTGCTTAGAGTACCCCTAGCTTGAAGCACCCATGGTGACCTTTCCTTCCCACACCTCCTCCTAAACATGGGGCAACTTAAAGTTCTGCTCATCCCAAACTGGTCAGTAGGTGGGAGAAGGGGATTCTTAGGTTTGGGAGCAACATGGATTTAGCATTGAGTTTTCATAATAAACAAAATAGTCTTCTGCATGCCAGCAGGTTTTCTTTTAGTTCTTGCTGTTGTGTGCTGTAATTTTTACTTAATTTCAAGGAGCCATTTACCAACTATATTTATATTCTGTTCCCAGATTTATCAGGAAGTTGACAATTTATGGCCGACAATAAAAGATACTTAAGCCAAACATAGAGTTGTCAGATTTTATGCAGTATTCTTAAATTCGTCATTGATGGAAGCAAGTAGGAAGATGGTTCTTGAAAAATTATTCTTTTCTTTTCTATAGTTTGTGATGCCCAAAGAAACATAAGCATCACAACCCACTGAATTTTTCACAGGGATGGAGATCTTATTTTGTAAAAGAGGACTCAAAAGATGAAGCAGTCTTCATCTTTGTAGTCACTAGCAGAGGCAGGACGTGAGCCTAGGTGAGTATCTTGACCATCAGGTCACCAAGCAATTCACCCCCTCAAGCCATGAGTTGTCCTGTTCTCTCTTTTTCCCTTCTGTAATGCAGGTCAGTAGTAATAGTGGAACCTGTTCTTGGTGGCTGGATACTTATCTAACACATTCTTGGTTAGTCCTTAATGGTGTGATTACTCACTGGAGGTACATAAGGACCGTGACACGCAGTTTCATGTGTAAAGCTACCCTGTTCAGGGCTTTGATGCTTAGGGCTGAGGGTTACTGAATTAAACCCACCCAAATCTCTTTAGGAGTAACCTAAAAATACATCTTTTCAGACCTTTATATGTGTAAACACTTTAGATTTTGGTTTAAAAGCTTAAAAAATGTCACTTCTGAAGATTACCTCTGAAATTTATTTTAACATATACCTGTACATTTGAAATATATCAGAAAGATTTCAGCTGCTCAATTTTTCAACTCTTTTTAAGCTTTTTGGAGTGTTCTTTATGAATTATAGGGATATTCTTGAACATTATTTTTATTTTTGATATCTAACAGAATAAAGCTGTCACAAAAGCAAAATAAATCTTGCCTGCCTTTCAAATAATTCTTATGGTGCAATATATCATTAGAATGATGTACCCAATTATTTAATTTTATCCATAAACTAATCAATTAACTGTGTTGAAATTATCGTTGTCCTCTAGGCTGGATAAAGTTTACAGGTTGTACCTGCCGGTTCAGTTTGATGTTTACAGCAGCAAACCCAATGCTTCCCTTTAACCATTTTATTATTACAAATTATTTGTGTCACAACCTGATTACATATATAGACTTAAGGAGTCTTCAGAATTGCTTGTGGATGGTGGTGGATCAACACTACTCAGACACTGATTCAGAGGTGGGGCTGAATATAAAGAAAGGTGCTGAGGCTGCAGCCTGGTTCTACTTTAGCCTCTGCTGGCCCATGGACACCACATGGCACAGCCTCAGGTCTGTCCCCATGCTGTTTCCATTGCTGGGGCTCCCACCTAAAACCTAGGCAACAGAATCCAGAGGAATTAAAAGGCAGTGTGCTTTTCATTAAGCAAATGAAAAGAAAATCACAGTCCCTGCCCTGAAGATGGTACACTGTAATCAATGGCAGCATTAATGTGGAACTTCAGTGCACTCGGAGGAACAATAAAACACACATGATGAGACCCTGAAGATGAGACAACCAGTAAACTACTTACTCTGCTTCAGCTTCATTAGCCATTAAAACAGGATAATGGCACTTACCTTACCTCAACAGAGATTAGTTAGTTGTCACTAGCACAAAGTTATGGAGGGGAAAAAAGGGAAAAAGATTTTAAAAAAGGAATATCCCTCAAATTCTTGCCTAGTGATGCTGATAGCAGTGAGGAATGGGATTTGGATCACGCCACATAGTTCTGGTGGCCAGGCTGGTTCTGGAGGGCAGGGATGCTCATGCATGGGTCTTCATCTGCAAGAGCTGCATTCTTGGGTGTGTGCAAGCCCTGGGCTGCACCAGCACATGCCTTCAGTTGTGCTTTAAGATCGTTTTGGGTCCCTCCAATGCAGGATATGTACGCCATGATTCTGTGATTCTCAACAGGAGGGAAAGAGTTGATTTGGCCAGCCTGATCTTTCACATTGGGGGTTCAAATGTGGAGCAGCTCCCAAGTAAGCCTGCTCAGAGACCACTGACAGCCACCCTGCAGACATCTGGCTGCTCTGTCTAGAGCCACACGTGGCTGAAACCTCCCTTGTCAATCTGTGCCCTCTCCATGGATGACAAAACAGGGGCAAGGAGCAGGAGTGACACCCCTGTGCGGGAAGGGTTGTGCAACACCTGTCCACACTGTGCCTGGTACGAGCCACTGCCACTTACCTTTATAAACATTTTTATTAAAAGTAGGTCCTAGTCCAAACAGACCTCGCAGTGTGGCTCTTTTCATTAAATGAGCTTGATTTGGTTCTCTGCTGACTCAAAAAGCCAATCAACAAACCCCCTGAATCTTTCATCCATTTTTCTACTTTGCTGTTCTCTAAAGACTCAATTTCCTCTCCTGTCATGCTTTTGAGAGGGGGGAAATACAGACTAGTCCCCCAGTTATAATACAATTATTTAGTGCAAGAGGGGTTTTTTTTTTTCCACTTGAATAAATTAGTTGTTAATTAAAGCTTTTTGATGTAGTGTGAAAGGAGTTATATTTGATACCAACAGCTGTATGCTGTTTGATTTATAGTCCTTTGGGGTGTTGGTTACAGGATCCATTTCTCCCCCTTCCCCCACAAAACACACACACACGCACACACACTCACTTCAAAGACCATTAAGTGGTACTGTGTTTTCAATTAGAAGGAGAATATTTTTTTGTTGTTTCCACTTTTCTCTGCACCACTTGAAAACAAGAAAGCAATGTTTCATCACCTCGGCCATTTTCCCCAGCCTACAGTCCTGTGGCAGTGGCAGCAAAGACAGTTGTGACACTGCCAGAGTAGACTCTGCTTGAGCTGATGGGTTGACTCTGAATGTGGTTCCCTAGCTTAGCACATTACAACTGCAAATAGGAGACACTGGCAGAGGATTTCCTCTGATTTCCACTTCACGCAGGTTAAATTCCCACTGTGGGAAATGAGCCAAGCTTCCAGGTAATGCAGGAAGTGTTTAGAAGCTGTAAGATGTCTCTGGGTTGAAGCACCACTGCAGTCTTCAATCTGTGCAGAATTGGGTACCTGAGTGAATTCAAGCAGTTTGGGGTTTATTTCCTGATGGGAAATTAGAGCATGCAATGGAAAATGTTGGCAAAGGCTTTGGGTGAGATAAATGTTCTTCTAATCCTCTTCAAAGAGTAGATTAATCCAGTGTACATTTGGTGCTCTCACTTAGTTGATCGATTTCCCTATCTCTAATTTCTCAGAAATTACTCAACACTCATCTGCTTAGCTGTAACAGTTTCCCACCAGCAGGGACCATATGCCAGGAGTGTTTCCAGGAGAATGTGGCATCTCAGAGGGTTGTCCCATAATCCCCTGTCTCCCCTTCATCCCCAGTGAGGTGGAGAATGAACTCAGTAAAGGACTTGTGGCTTTTGTCAATTTAACATGGCAGTCACAGGTTAAAGAGATTTTCCATACATGGTGCTGTTTTCACTCAATTCCCAGCACTATGTTTTTTATTTCCAATGGAAGTGGGTGAGCAGAAATTCTTTATGCTGTTTTGTGTTTGGACTTCTGTGTCTGGGAAATGGCAGTGGCACTTCCCAGACTTGTGGGATAACACTTAGGGCACATTTTAGAGGTGATCCAAGCTCAGCTGAGCAAAGAAATAGGATCAGCTTCCTGTGCTAAGAGAGAGAAAGCCCTGCTTCTCCAAGAATCCCTATCCCAGGCAAGGTTGTCCTACTGCTGCCATTTAATTTGCTTTAATCCGGTGGAGGGGGGGAATGGGTCTTAATTAATTGCCTTCTACTCCAGGCTCAAGAAGAAAACCTGCTTTGGAACAATTTAATGCAATCAAAATCTGCAGGTTGTGAGGCTGCTGGCAGAGTTCCCTGTTTGTGAGTAAATGAGTGCACATTTCCAGCTCTCAGGGATGGGTGAGCCTTTTCTGAAAAGGAGTCACTGGAAGTGTGGACTTCTGGTGAATGCAAAGGACTAGAAAGTGGAGTGGCTTTGTCCTGTTCCCTGCATTTACCAAGGGAACATGACTGTTATTGTGGCCTTGAATCTTTTCCATAACTGTTGAGTGTGAATCAAATTTGGAGGAACCAGAGGAGGTGGAGAACATTTGTTTTGAAGAGCGTGGTTGGAGAGGAACAGAGATGTCCATGTCATGTTGTCTCCCCCCCCTCCACCCCACTCTCTTTCTCTCTTTCTCTCTCTTTTTCTCTCTCTCCCTCTCTCTCTCTCTGTTAGAAATAGAATAATTTTTCTCTTCCTGCTCCCCGTTCAGTAGTGATGGAAGCAGCAACTCCTGCCTACTTAACCCAGTTTCTGGAGTCCCACATGTATTACATAGTTATTAATACTTTTCTGGTATGCTCATGTGGAAGTTTGTGCAGTTGTACATTGTGGAGTTTCCAGGAGGGGTTCTAGGCCACTGAGATTGGCAGCAGACTTGGGAAATGCCCTTTCATTTTGATGTGGTAGTGATTACTTTCCATTTTTGCTATTACGTTACCTGTTCCAATGACCTGCTCCGGGAAGAGCTTATTTATCTAAGGATCAATTTCATATTCTATTTCTCAGAGCCATAAAAAGTGAGTTTTTCTAAATTGCTGAAAGACTTTCTATCTGTTCTACAACATGTTATTTTAGTAGAACCTAGAGAAATACACTATTTCAAGTGCTTAAATTAATCTGATAGTGGAGGAAAAAAGGAAAAATTTGTTCATGAGGAGTTTGATTTATCTACCAGTCATTTCACAACTCTTGTCTATGTTCTGCTTTGCTTGAGTTTAGTTGAAGAGTGAACAAAGAGTGGGTACTGGATGAGGAAATGAAGATTTGGAAAAAATACGGAAGAAAATACTTGTTTTCAATTGTGTGCATTCTTACCCTGCTGAAAACCAGTATAGAAATCTTATGGATATCTCAGTTTGTCTCATTTTTACATTAATAACTGAGGACTTTGAGCAAAAAATATCTGGCTTTAAGTTAATGAAAAGGAGTATGGGCTCAAGAACTGGAATAACATCTCTGCCAAGGATACAGGTTTGCAGAGCCATCAAAAGTTAAATAAATTTAAAAGGGTGAAGGAAGAAAACCAGCATGAGAGGAGTGAAGGATAAACAAGAAGGAAGGGTGTAAAAGTTAGCAAGAAAGACATCTTTAGTCCAAGGCAAATGCCAGAGAGGACTTGGCCATTAAGGGTCACTTAGGGGCTGGTGGAAAAGTGTCAGTGTGGTGGGGACAGGGGGGATCAGAGAGAGAGCCAGGGAGGAAGAGAAACACTACAGTCGGAAGTAGGTCAAGTGTGCAGCCATATCTGCATAAAGTGTTGGATGGATTTACCTGAGGAGAATAATTTTCCAGCACAGGAAGGGCATGGACTTGCTGGAGCAAGTCCAGAGGAGGCCACCAAGGGATGGAGCACCTCTGCTAGAAGGAAAGGCTGAGAGAATTGGGATTGTTCAGCCTGGAGAAGAGAAGGCTTTAGGTTGACCTAATTGTGGCCTTCAGGTACCTGAAGGGAGCCTGCAAGAAAGATGGAGAGAGACTATTTACAAGGGCCTGGAGTGACAAGTAAAGAGTAAATGACTTCACAGTGACAGAGAATAGGTTTAGACTGGATATTAGGAAGACATTCTTGGCTGTTAGGGTGGTAAGTCACTGGCACAGGTAGCCTAGAGAAGCTGTGTCTGCCCAATGCCTGGAAATGTTCAAGTTCGGGTTTCACGGGGCTCAGAGCAACCTGGTGTCCTGAAAGGTGTCCCTGCTCACAGCAGGGGGTGGAACTGGATGATTTTTAATGTTTCTTTCTACCCAGGCCACCCTTTGGTTTTCCCTTTCCTGAATAAATAGCAGAAGCAGTTGGTATGGGGAGAGTGACAAGGAGGTGGCAGTGACTCTATATTTGGATAAATTAACAGCCCCCCCTGTAATGTGATTTCATAGATTTCAGAGACCACCTTGATTACTTATCAATAAAGACCAGCAGTTTTACATTCCTAATATTTCTGGTTATCAAACTTTCTCATAGGTTCTTTATTTCTATGGATTTATTTTTTTTTTTAACAAGCAGTAATATATCTATTGTCTGAAAAAGAACCTTTTAATTTTGGCAGGGACAAAAGCCTTGCAGCCGAATATATGCCTTTCCCTGCTGCCATGAACCTCCCCTCTGTTCTGGCTGAGTTATGAGCTGTGTAAGATCCACATTCCCCGTTTCTGCCTTGTATTTCTCAGGAAAATTTTGGCAGCAGGTCAGAATCATAACTGAATACGAATCTTCTGCAGACCTGGGCCCAGAGCACTGCCAAAGCAAAAATAGCAACAAGAGAAATCCCTCGGGGCTTTGTGAGGCAGGTGGAGTTGATGCATCACCCCCTGCAATTTCCCACTAGCAGCGGCTGTGGCAAATCTTGCCAACCCAAGCAGTGTGCGCCTCCAGAGATCCTCAATAAGGGGAAGGATGGGTCTGCTTTTGGACAGAGCATACTGTGTTAAAGCTGCCTGAATCAAACAGCAAAAGAGTTAGAAAGTGTTGTCTTCATCCCCGTGGGTCCAACCATGATGTTGGATGGGGCACATACATGTTAATCCCATGGTGACCTGCCTTACCTGTCACATGTGAGGGAGTGCTTCGCTTGCACCGTGTTGCTGGAGAGGCACTCACTCAAGCAGAAAATAAGTTCACACAAATAGATGTGAGAAAGTTGTGAAATTCCTGGGTTTTGACATTTGCAAAGTAAACATATTTCTTATTGCAGTGGCCAGTGTAGTATACACAGGGAAATTGTGTACATCTGTACACATATGTGTGCACATGTCAGATGACAGACATCTGGATGGCCATGCAAGCATCACCATGTGGGATGTATTCATGTTTTTACAGAAAAATAGAAAAAAGTTGTTTTGCAGCAGTACAATGCAGAGCAGCAGCAGAATCCCCGTCCCCCTTTTTTTTTTTTTTTTTTTTTTTTTTCAATGAGGGAAACTTAATAAAAAATGCATATTTGCTGACAAGCACACAAGAAAACTCCAGATTTGCATATACACACACACACGAGGTGCCGGCGCATTGGTGACGCTTGTCAAGCCGAGGCGGCTGCCCGCATCTGCATTTGCTCCCATACGAGTGTTTTATTTTCTTTTGAATAACAAGGGGCTTTCCCCGCCTCCCCGCCCCTTCCCCGGAGCTGTGTACTCCGTTTCTGACAATGCACGGCTGCGCTGCTTGTTGGAGTGCCTGTCATTAAGCAGTGCACTGATTATTCTGGCAGCTCCACTACTCAAGTCCCCCTGGACGAAGTCAGACATGGAGAGAATTGAATTTCGCCAAGGATGGGGCTAAAGGTCGTTCCATGCAGTGGACAGCTGTGTCTAGTCAAATCGAAACTATTGCTCCAAGTGTTACCAACAGAATAGCTGATAGCTCTGTTGTCAGTTCATTTACACTTGCATCCTGTTACAAATTAAACTGAAATTGTGGTGTGCTGAAGGAGCAGAAAGTCGGTTTTCTGCCAAGTGACAATTCCTTATATCACCAATTTCCAAGTGCAGCCACTATAGATCATTGCTAAGGGGTTTTGTGATTTCCAGAGATGAAGATTTAGGATTCTCATTCTCTGCCATGGACAAAATTCCCATTAGCACCTGCTCTCACCTTCTAATCCCGTAGTTGAAAAGGAAATGCAAAGCTCTGGTAACTGGCACCTTTTCTCAGCTCTGTTCACAAAGAATACCATAAAATACAGAATTGTTTAATGACTTTTTCTCGGTTTTCCAAACTTGCTTTCTTTTCTCTTTTTTCTTTCTTTTTCTTCTTTTTCTCTTTTTTTCTTTTTCCTCTTCTTCTTTTTCTTCTTTTTGTTCCCCTTTTCTTCTTGTTATTCCTGTGTTCTCTTTCCTTTTCTTTTTGCTTGTCCTTTTCCTATTTTTTTCTTTTTTCTCTTTTCTTTTTCTCCTGTTGTTTTTGTTGTTGTTGTTGTTGTTGTTGTTGTTGTTTTTTCCTCCACAATTAGGTTGCTTGAATTCAGACACAGTGCAAACTATGAAATACTGTAATTCTCCTACAAACTCTCCTGCACTGAGTCAGGGTGTAGCAGTGAGAGCAGCTTAAGAGCGCTGCTTATATGCCATTATTCATCTCTGCCCAGCCCAACATCTTCCCCTGAAACACCCCTAAATCTCTCCATCACCAAGACAGAAAAATGCCTTCTGGGCAGAAACGCAGCCTCTCCCAGGACCCTCAATGGGTCCTAGCAACCAAGCTGAAAGCCTGGGACTTGACCACATTTGGAATAAACTTGCCCAAAAACATCAATGCTAATTAGCTCGTGTTATGAATGGATTAAGTGAGACACCAGCTGCAATGGGGCATTTTGATTTGGGTTGTGGCTGGGTAATTAGATGCACATAAGCTGGCTGGGAAGCTGTCAGTCAGCAAGCAGCAGCTCTCTTTGCTGTGTTACGAAGAGCTTTTCTGTGTCCCATCATCTGTTTTGCTGTGAGCCTTTGGGTGATGTACCAGTAATCAAGCACAGCGTTGAGAATGAACTGAAACTCTCCCCTGAGCCACAGCCATGCAGCTCAGTGACTTCAGAAATTCACTCCTCATGCAGCTGAGCAACACTATTTTATTTATAATGCAAAATACTCCTCGTATGGTGGCTGTTAATGTGAATGCCATCCTTCCCTTTGATTTGTGCCTGCTTTCCCCCTGATTTCTAAATTGTCATTGGTGCTTGGAACACAGTTTGGGGAAAATGATCTTTATTGTCATGAAATGACCTGGAACAATAGTGGCTATAGAAAAGTATGCAAAATGAATTTATAGATGAATGAATACATGCAAATCATAGCGACATAGAATGGCTTGGGTTGGAAGGAACGTTAAAGCTCATCTTGTTTCAAACCCCCTGCCAAGGGCAGGGACACCTTCCGCTATCCCAGGTTGCTCCATACCCCATCCAGCCTGGCCTTGGACACTTCCAGGAATCCAGGGGCAGCCACAGCTGCTCTGGGCACCCTGTCCCAGGGCCTCACCACCCCACAGTAAAGATTTTTTTTTTCAATATCTAATTTTAACCTACTCTCTTATAGTGGTGTGAGTATCTGTGCTGTTCTGAATCTCTTTCTAGTGCTGTGATCTGTGGTGTAGCTCGGTTAGTGGTTCTGGGGTCCCTTTCTAACTGATGAAGAGAAATAGGAAACTCTAGGGAAATACACGTATTTCAGACATCATCTGTGTTTGAAGGAGAGGGTTCATGATGAGGAATCCCCAATGATTTGTTTAGATGAAGTTGTTTGGTTTTCAGACCTCTATTTTTAATGGATGAAACAGGAGGCAAATCCTCCTTTTCCTCCTGTTTCTGGAGCTTTCATAAAAATAAAATATCCAGACAGCAACTTTCTTAAATGTGAAGAAAAGCAGGAAGTAAAAAGGTGGCTTGATGCTCCTGATATAGAGACTTATCAGCTCCATAAATAAAGGACATATGCATGTGATGGCTGGCTGCATCTCAGATTGCAATACCAATGTTTTAAAAGCCTGCTGACAAAGCATCTGCTTATTTCATTACTCCTCCAATGTATTTGCAGGTAAGTCATGCATTATATAGTATCATCTCCAGCAATGCATGAAGAGAGGGGACAGAATGGAAAAATTTTGGATGGTACATCACTTTCCCTTACCTTCCAGGTGAGGGGAACATAAGGAATGATGTATTCAGTTAATAGGCAGAATTAGCAAAGTAAGACCCTATTTTGAGTGAACTGAGATTTCTATTTTTTTAAAAAAGACCAAACTCTTCATTTTTGAATTGTCTGCATGCACAGCAGAACAAAGACCATTTTCAGTAAACTTCTGCTCAGAAAACATACTGAGGGCATCAGTATTAGTCAGGTGAAAAAGGAAGTGTCATGCTTGGCTGGAAAACACAGTAGTGAGCTTCAAGAGCTTATGGTGAGCTTTGACACTACTAGAATATTTTGAGGTGCACAGGTACAGATTCAGCCTGGTCCTGACTGTAACCTAATCTGTGCTGTGTTATCACCAATAGTGTGTCAGAGGGTTAGAGGACCCACTCTATTAAAGCTTCCCTTTAGATCCAAAATTTGGTCCGAAGTTTATAAATTGCAACTAATGGGAGAAGATGAACAAATATCTCCCCAGATAAGTTTTTCAATCTGCAAGTTCATGTTACCCTCATGCTATGTCCCACTGCTGCATATCCCAAATGCTTTCTCTGGTTGATGTTGAGTAAAAATATTGGCATATCAATGCCTTGGTTTTTTAGTAAGAGGTGATTTTCTCAGCTATGAATGCCCACTTGCCTGCATAGCACTGTCTTGGCTCAGGTAAGTTTATAATCCACCCTTCCCAAGTACCCAGGTATATAAACCTGAGGGTGTCCACTGCCTTTCCTTTCAAATCTGCCTCCCTCCTTGGCCATGTGCTTTTGAGCCAATGTCCATATGAGTCTGCTATGTTTATTTGTTCACAGGAAAAGATCCAAACCAAAAGCAGTTTTGTCATTGAAGGAAGAGGCCTGAAAAGAGGATCCACAGTGCCATGTAACACTGTGGTGGGACATTATTTAGGTCAATAAGATAACGTTGGCCAATCTACATAGATCTTCATATCTGTTGTTGGTGTTTGGTTTGTGGTTTGTTTTGTTTGGGGGTTTATTTGGGGGTGGGTTTTTTGGGGGGGGTTTTTTGTGAGTTTTTGGGGGGAGGGTTGTTTTTGTTTT
>VWYP01001509.1:0-11539 GCA_013400435.1 Pycnonotus jocosus | reverse complement strand
ACGGCATCGTTTTGCGATGTTGGTTAATTTGCAAGAAACTGGAGTTTGCAAAGGCTGGAGTTTGTGGTGATTTCTGTCTGAAAGGGAAGGTTTTGTCCTGTGCTGATTGCCTTGTCATTCCATTCACAGGAGAGGAAAAAACCAAACCAAATCAGACAAAACCACTTCATTTTTAATAGAATTTTGATTTATATTTTTAACATTTTGAAAATTATTACCTTGCAGTTGTTCAGTAGTAAAATTGCAAAGGTATTTCTTTCCCCCTCTCCTTTTTGGATCATACAGGAATTTGTATCTGAAGTTTTGAGTTGTCATTACAGAAATTAGAGACTGGAGAAAGGAAAAGCCCCAGTCTCTGGTTTTGAAAACAGGTCTAGATCCTGTTGGAACAGCAGTTTTAGCCCTCACATAGTCAGCAGGTCAAGTTCAAGGAGAGCTTTCTAAAGCATGGGCAGAGTCTCATTAGCTTGCTGCATCTCAGAAGCTTGTGGATTATTGGGTTGTTAGCTTGGCCCATTTTGTAGTCTCAGGCGTGGGATGATCCCTGTAACCTCTTTCTCACCTGAAAACCATGCCCTAGTACACATTCAAACCACTTCAAACCTCACCTTTGGTCTCAGACATGTAGACCTGTTTTGGGAGGACCTACCCCTGCACAGAAAAGGCTTTTGGAAATACTGTGATAAATAGGGGGGAGTTCAGGCAGACTTAAAGGTGTTGTCTAGCATGCTCTCTTCATCCTCTTCTTCTCACAGCTCCTTACAGATCAATAGTCCTTCCTCTGTGGAGGATTAAACGCTCTGTCCCAAATTAATGCTGTTGGGAGTGGCATTCATTTTTAAGTTGATGCCAGCAGATTTTGTATGGAGTAGGGTGGATAAAGCAGTTGATCCCTTGCTCTTCCTCACCTCTCAGCTGTGCTTTTTACCTTGTATTTGCTGCAGTTCGACTTGGGCTTGCACAGAGAAGGTGTTGACATTTCTTCTTGCTCTTTTCCTTTGTTTCAACTGCAGACTGTGCAGTGCTTGGCCCAGAAAACCTTGGTTTCTTCACCATGGAAAAGAAATATCAACAAGAGGGTTGGCCAAAGACCCTGGAGTGTATTCTTGTACCTTCCACCCGATCCTACATGTTTTCTCTAAACGAAGGACATGCATTAAATACATAGGGTTTCTGTAAACACATGCGCATGCCGTTTGGTTTTCAGTTGTCTCTTTGGACGTCGTGAGTTGAGCTGTTTGAAATACCATCCCCACCCAGGGCACACACCATGCAGACCTTGCCTGAATTTCATAGAATCACAGAATCCTTGCATGGTTTGGGTTGGAATGAACCTTAAAGCTGCTGCTGTTCCCCCCCTTGCCATGGGAAGGGACTACCTGCCACTACACCAGATTGCTCCAAGCCCCATCCAGCCTTGGAACACTTCCAGGAATGGGGCAGCCACAGCTTCTCTGAGCAGCCTGAGCCAGGGCTTCTCCACCCTACAGCCAATAATTCCTCCCCGATATCCCATCTATCCCTGCCCTCTCACACTGGGAAGCCATTTCCCCTTGTCCTGTCACTTCATGTCCTTGTCCCAAGTTCCTCTCCAGGTCTCCTGGAGCCTTTTTAAGTATGAGCAGATGCTCAAGATCTCCCTGGAATCCTCTCTTCTCCAGACTGAAAAAATTTAATGTTTCAAGTCTTTCCTTGTAGGTGAGATGTTCCAGAATTTTCCAGATTTCTTGCTGGCCCTTCTGGCTGCAGCTACACCTGTTCCTCTGATCAGCACCTGCTCTTTTTAACCTGAGATCTCTGAAGATGGCAATCTTAGGGATCTGTGGGATTCTAACTTGCAAGAGAAAGTGAAGGTTTAAGCCTATCAACATGACCAGAAGAGACAATGGTTCCTGTGCTGACCCACCACACATTGTACAGATCATTGCTCATGCTTCTAGATCTGGAGACAGCTTATGTTTACTACTGATTTAAACTTCTTCAGTTTTCAAATACTTCAGTTATCAAATAACTAAAATATCAAATATCCCATCAGATTTATAGAGAGGATGCCAAAGATGTGGATAGATATTAATGTGGAGTGACAGCATCCATGTGTGCACAGCAGTAAAATAGTGTTTGTTATTCAAGAAGGAGAACTGGGAGCAACAAATGAAGAGGTCTTCACAAACCTTGTTACTTCAGTAGGCAGACCCCTTTCATTTCTTGAAATCTTGACCACAGGGGAGGTTGTGGAATGCATCTTGTCCATCATGGGGCAAAAATATTACTCTTCTTTCTAAGTGGTCAAGTCAGCCATCTGGGCACTTTGGTCATGCTTCCCAAGGAAGGAATGGTTTGACAAGGCAGCTCTAGGTTTTTTGTCTTTATTTCTCTCTGTATAAAAGTGTCTGTGGATGTATTCTCCATAAACATGATGCCTATTGTGTCTCAAATTGCTTCCTTCAAATCCTTCGTCCTTTTAGCACTTTATAATGACAAACATTATCTACTTGGAGTTGGTATGAGGTGACTTGTGTCTGGAAGGGTTAATCTAAAGGGCTCTTCTGAGGCTGTCTTCCACTCCTTCTTCCCACACTTTCCCCAGTCCCAGTTTTATTTTTTTGGACCTGTAACCTCACATTTCTGTAATCTAAATGTGCAAATGCTTTGCAGTCACGGTCCAGTAGCTGGGTTAATCTCAGACCCCTGGAGTGGCAGATGGCTGATATGTTGCTGATTTCAGTTATAGACAATTGTGTCACCTATTATCTTTACAAAGACTGATGCTTAAAAGGATGCCTTTGGCAAAATCTGTGAAAAGCAAAGCAAAACAAACACCCTCCGATCTGCGTCACCACAGGTGAAAATATGAAATATTTCACCTTTGTGTGGCGGGCCGAAGAGGTGGACAAAGAGGAGAGGAGGTGGGAGGGGAGGAAGGGGAGAGGAAAGCCTCATTTTCATACCAGAAGTACCAAAGCACAGTGCAGAGCCAGCTTGCTGTAGTCATGTTGTTGAATCACAAGCAGTTACTCTATTTTAAATTATTTTGCAATGTGGTAATCCTTGGCTTCAGCTCCCTACTTTAACTCTTATACAAACCAGGCAGGTTGGCTTCTTGTGACACCTTCCTGCTCTCTTCCCAAGCTTTTCTAGCACAGGTTGTCAGAGGAATCCATGGCACCACTCCCTGAGATCACAGCTCACTGTGTGCCCTACGGCTGCTGGGGAAAGCTGTTGTGGCTCTGTCATGCCAACATGCTTACAAGGGACACTTGGGAGGGGAAGCTTGCACATCACTGTGGGGTCAGGGGAAGCTTGAGGGGCCCTAAGAACTCTGTGGGACCACAGGGCCCCAGCTGGCAAGTGGTGGTAGTGGTCACACTGAAGCATGTAAGGAAATCGAAAGTGCAGAGCAAAATTCTGGATGTTTATGACCATTCTCTACGGTCATCCCTACAATCAAGGTTTTCTTTTTTTCTCTTTGCTCTGGGAAACAACACAGAGTCAGATGAAGAGTTTGGGAAGAGAGTGTGGGTTCCCTGTGCAGAGTCCAGTGACGAAATCTGTGAACAAGGTAAGAACAAGAGGATATGTCTGTGATGATTTTTGTTTCGTCCTTTTCCCTTTCCAAACACAATTTTGCAATGTCGGACACAAAATTTAGGTATGTGTATCACAGAAACTGATAGTCCAAGCACTAAGCAAATGAGTCTAAAATGTTAATTTGGGTTTCTTTTAATGCATGCCATTATGATGGTTTGGGTTTTAGAACAGTTTGTATTGTATCCAAATGATCTATGTGTGAATAATTGTTACCAACCTCCTGACACCAGGACCTAATTAGGAAGTAAGAGCCTTAAATAGGCCATTTGCGTAGTGAGCTTCCATATGTCTCCTTGCACAATTTATTTGCTTCACTCCATTGAGATATAATGAGAATGAAGCTCTTAGAACAGCTTTTGACTCTGAGGCTCTTCTCTTGATGTCCTATGCAGTTAAGGCCCTTATTAAGATCTGCTTCCCTGTTTTCAGAAAGAAAAAGCTAGGGTACTGCTACTTTCAGTCCAGATTGCCCAAGCTTCTCTTTTCCAAGTTTCCAATGGAAATGGAGTGAAAAAACGCAAAAAAAACCGCAAAAACAAAAAAAAAGGCAGACTTATAAAAATGGAATGCCGTCAAAGAAAGCAGAAAGGTCAGGACAGGATGATCTTGAGGGAATACTACCTATCCTATCTACCTCACAACCTGCTGAAAGCTGATGCCATTGTATTTCAGTTAATGTATAGATGCAAAGTAAGGATGTCTATGGATAGATGCAATTCAAAGAGATTTGTATTGGTTTTGTTTGGCTTTCTTGCTAGGATGTGAGGAAGGGGGAAAGTTTGGTGCTTGGATTTTTTCTTAGTTTTGAATATTTATTTCAGTCTGAACCAACATCTTCTCTGGGACTCCTCGTTCATATTTAAATGCATAATACATTCTTCAAGTGTACTTTCAGAATATATCCTTTATTTCCAAACACCTCTTGCATGCTTGACTCTGTCCTACAATTCATGTGTCTGACTTGATTGTTTTACTCTCATCATTCTGAATTCAGCAAAACTTAAATATATGATTAAGTGTCATTTTCTATCAGGATAAACTTTAATAAATTCTTAAGGCTTGGGTTTTTTCTTGCCCTCAAATCTGGATCTTGTTTCGTTTCCCAGCAAAAGACAACTCTACTTGCAATGATTTTGTTTATGATAATTCACTTGCACGTTCCCTTCCAGGAATTGTCACTGCCTTCCAGGAGGGAGGTTAGTGCTAGTCCCCTCACAGTGATAATTATAATCAGACCTGTCGGCCTTCACACAGTCTACGCTTATCACTTGCAGTTAGAAGGATTTTTCCTGAAGCCTATTACCAGTTCTGCTTCTTAGGGAAAAATAGTCATGATTTTTTCTCCTAATCTTTGATGTCTCTCAGCTTTGAAAGCATGGAGAAGAGCAAAATGACTGCCAGTTGCAGTTAAAGAAACTGTCCATTGGTCCTGGTATAGAGCTCTGGAAAGCCAAAGAGTGGGCGGATAGTCTGGGAAGTGCTGAGGGGTTTAATTTGTTTGTGACAACACTTCAGGTGTGCTGGAAATGCAAAACAGTTTCCCAATGGTATTGCTCACAGGAAGTACCTCTACAGACCCTCTAGACAGGGGCTTCAGGTGGCAGGTGGCTTCTTGGCAGTGGTGCCCTCCCTCCCTGCTGTTTTGGGCAGTAATTCCTGCCCATGTTGAGAGAGACTTGGAAGCAGGATGGCCAGAGAAGTGGCTGCAGTTGCTGCTAGAGGCAGTGACTGGAATCACATGGACCAGTTGCCACCAGTGCAAAGGCGACCAGCTGGGCCAAGTCATAGTAGGATGTGGTTCAGTATTTTGTTTATCCCAGGATGCTTGAAAATTGTCCCCGCTAGTGTTATTCACGGGGAGACACATTGACCCATTTATTAGATTTCCCCTCGTTTTCACTCCGTTATTGCTATTGATGTGCTGATAACCCCCTATTCTTACCTTTCTGGTTTTCACTTGCATGAAGACAAAAGGTGCAAGTTTTACCATTTCATTAGACTAAGTGAGTTATGTATCATTAAGTCCTTCCTCTGTTATTACCATGCTTTTTGTGATTTATTCAGAAATTTGATTTTGGCAGAATCTGAGGGTGGTCAGCACTTAATAGCTTTTTTAGCAAAGGAGGTGGTGGAAGACTGGGAATTCTTATATGCAGTTTTATATTTCCAGTGCACAGGGATATGATTTGCCTTTGTTTTATTTAAATTCACTGGGAACTAGAGATTTATTTATCAGGTGTCATTCCCTGAAGGATGAATAATGCCATAAAGCGAAGACTTCATCTATTATACAAACAGATTTGAAGGCTTTGCTATTACATTCCTCTGCCTGTTGAATGGACTAAAAATGCCTTTGGCTGAACAGAGACAGAGTGATACTTAGCAGCAGCATCTTATGACCTTTTGATCAGCTGAGATCTCAAGCCATATTAGTGGACAGATTATGATGTGATGGAAAGAAAGCCAGGAATAGCCTTTTCATCATGAGATCTTTCTGTGAATATCCTTCTTGGGTGTATTCAGGTGGTTAATTGCTGGGGCCAGGGCAATCATTTGGAAGCAGGGGAGTGAAATGCTGGTATAGGCAATCTAAATGCAGTCAGGTTTGCCAAATGCAGCTGGATATTGGAGCTAATAGTTTCTTCATAATATTCTCCTACCCTCCTGTTTCTTGTCAAGGCTGTGGGTGACCTTGCAATTTTTTTTCTGTCTCTAATAACCCCATTTTGGCAGAAAGAGCAGCACAAAATGAACCTTGGGTCCTTGGACCACAGGGGAGCTGCAGTCCCCGAAACAAAGGAATGCACATGGTGAATATGGATATTAGACTGTGAAGGGAAACTCACATAAAAATGTCTCTATCATTTTAGAGATAATAACAGTAGTGCTTAAATCTATTTCAGCCCCTGCAAGGAAAAAAGAAATAATGTAGGTTTCAAAAAATGCATAGCCCTGATAATATTTCTCATTTTACAGGGCCAAACAGAGAAAAGAATGACTTTTACTTTATCTTACCTACCTGTGCAGAATTACACCTTAAACTTTGCTTTAGCTTTGAGTTACCCTCCTTTTCATCTTAATGGCCGAGAGGAATCTGCAGCCTCCTTGTAAATCAAACATAAAAAGTCTCTCATTCACTACTTACTCTGCAGATCAGTAACAGTTGTGCCAAAGCTTGACTCAGGTGCTGTGGTCACTTTTGGAAGGAAAAGGGGCAGACGCATGGGTAGGGAACCCTCTGGGTCTGTCTGAGCATGATCATATGCTGGGGCAGCCCATGCTGGTTATGGGCTAAGCAGCATCATCCTGTACACTGTTAGCACAGGGGTGTCCAAGTTGCACACAGTTATTTTTTTCCTCCTGCACCTAAACAAGTTGCTCATTTCAGGGTCAGAAGAAGAAGGGCTGGCAGTGTGAGAATCCCAAACCGTTAGTGTAGTGGGGATGGTGATGCACCAGGTATGGAGAGCAGTAGGTACCACAGCCCTGTGGAAACTCTTTGAAAATAAAGAGGTTATGGAGGTGGGAGAAGTGCACAGCAGGACACCGTCTCCTCTCTCTCATCTCCCCTGTCCTCTTCAATCAGGCACCTGCTGGGCTTCCCACTCCTCCTGCCTTTTGCACTATGTCACAGGATCATAGGGCATTAGATTCTGCTGGCATGAAGGAATTGGCCATCCTCCTGGCATTTTTGCTTCCTGAGTCAGGAAGCCACCATGAAACATCGAGGCTGTGAGCCCACATGGTGCCTTTTAGCTGCTTCTTTCAAGGTGTGCCACAAAGGTGTCCAAACAGGAGCTGGGACATAACACCAACTCCTGATATAGGTCTGCACCATCTTCTCCTTGGAAAAAACAGGCAAAACTGCAAAAGGTGGATGGCAGCCTTGTGCTGTCCACAAAGGAAGTGCCATTGCCGAAATACAGCCAGCTTACCAGGATAAGGAGCTCCCTCCGAAGCTCCATCTGCAAACCATGAGTAGGTTGATGCACAGGTGATTGTTGGAAGTGTCTTGAGCTAAATGAGTTCAAAGGGATACATTGCTCTGAACAGCTCCCATATCAGAGCAAAAGTTACTCATGGCAGCTGTGAGATCTTTTCACTGGGAAGGCTTTGTGGTGTGTTTGGTGAAGAGAGTGTAGGCATGAACTATTTCCTCTTTCTCTCTGCTCTGCCTTAAGTCCCTGTGGTGTGTAGGAGGGTGCCAAGATTTGGATGACAGAGTACCAAGATCTTTCCTCTTGGTTTGGGATTGCATTAATCCTGCTCTATCTTTTGCCAGATGGCCCTACCTTGATAAAATCAATTTTTCTTGAAGTAAAGAGCTTGCATGCAGCTTCTTGTAGCTCAGAGAAATTAATGAAAACAGACTTGCTCTGCCTTTTGTAGGTCAGGACAGAAAGTTGTTTTGAAACATCTAATAGTATCCCGGTTGTCATGATTTAGCCACAACAGGCCCCTCATAGTCCCTCACTCACTCCCTGACCAGCAGGATCAGGGAGAGAATTGGAAGGGTAAAAGCTGGAAAACTCATGGGTTGGCATAAAGACACTTTAATAGGGAAAGAAAAAGCCATGCCCATCAGCAGAGCAAAAAAAGGGAATTAATTCACTGCTTTCCATGGGTAGGCAGATGTTCAGCCATCTCCATAGAGTCAGGACCCATCACATGTAGCAGCAGCTTGGGACANTCAGCAAAAACAAAAATATATCTGTGTTATCCATCCTGTGTTCAGTGCAAACCTAAAACATAGACCTGTAACAGCCCCTGGTAAGAAAGTGAACCCTGCCCCAGACAAAATCAGCACATCAATTTAGCATAGTTAGAGCATATGACAAGTACTTGAGGTGGGATGCTTTTTGGGGGACAAGCAATTTAAAGTGGCAAACTTTGAAAATATAGTATCAGGCAGATGTCAGTCATGTGCAGTGGGATAAGAACAGTGATTCGTTTATGAAGTTCATCTGTCCACACATAACTTTTTTTTTCACTTTAAACACACCATATCTCGTTCCTTGCAAAAATTCGTAGATTGCAGACAGCAGTAAACATGCATCCTATTGAGTAAGAGTGATTTCATGAACCAGCAGAAGTATTAATGTCATAACCAAATTTACAGTCACACAATTCCCTTCTTCTGGCTGGAAAGAAGTAATCTTGATCAGGAAAAGAAATATGTCACACAATAACTTAATCAAGTTAAGCAGTATCTGGGAATGTTCATGGGAATGTAACTGGGTATACTCAAAATACTAAACCAGTTCTCGGCACACTTTTGGTCCAACTAGCAAGCTCCTAAATCATCCTTAAGCATGGATCCCTGTGAGCTGTTTGCATTAAGCTGCTGTACTAGGAAAGTTAAGACACGGCTGTGAGCAGAGGTACAAACCTCCCTGTCCCAGTTGGCCTCCCTGCCTGGGAATATTTCTGGGCACATTTAATTACTACTGGCTGAAAAGGCTCAGGCCCGACTGAGAGACTGGACTCCTTCACTCTAAACTCCATTTGTCAGCAGTGGGAGAGAGGAGCCACCACCAGAAGCTAATTCAGCCTCCCTTGATCCTGAACTGTCCAAATTGTAGACAGTTGCTAAGGCTGCTAAGCTTGCACAGTTTGACATGCTGATAGCAGATGAAAGGCTGCATTATACCCCAAAAGGCAATATATAGTACATTTCTTGCATATTTACTAGTCACCTCCCCAGCCTCTTCAACCTCATGTAAAAAGATTATTAAGTCATTGAGGTGCTCTTTCCTGCAAGAGGGAATGTCACCCATTATTTTAATTTTTTTTTTCTCCCTTACCATCAGGGGGTTCTTTTTTCAATAAGTTTGAGCCACAAGATAGCTGTTCTATATAATTTGCTTTCAACAGTTTGGTCCTTGGTAGTTAAATGTGTCCCTAGGAGACAATTGTAGACTTACACATGATAAAGAAGGATATCATGGAAGGATACAGCATTATGTCTTTCAAATGTAGATAAACCATTTGTTTAATAGAGAAAGCTTTATTTTGAGTTCACCCTATCAAAATATATTTACGCTATCCATTTTTTCTCACTGAGTTAAAAACTTCATTGAAAAGAAAGAACTCTAGCTCAGCTCCTGCAACCACAGTATAACGTTTCACTACCTTTTCTTTCATTGAAATCTTCTAATGCACAAGACAATCTGATTTAATGCTTGTTTAAACACATCAAACAAAACATTTTCCCTTCATGAATACCTCGAGTGTTTGGTCACAGTGGGGATGAAATCATTGATTGCATATGGCACATATTTGGAAACATGACTTTAATCTGCAGGTTTCAGGGGAAAAAGGTATTTTCCCTAGGTACGGCAGTAAGTCAGATAAGTAAATTATACTTTTGACATGTTAAAGATGTTCCATTTTAGACAAAGGAAGTGATATCCTAGTTGTGTCACTGAAACTCAATGTGCTGTTTGCTTTTTAACAGCTGCAGATTTGTTGTTTCAGTGTCCCAGTTTGCTCTCAAGTGTAAATGAACTGCTACATACCAAATAATCAATAGTTCCGCCAGCTCTGGAAATATAATATTGCTATTAATATTGATCCACACAACAGAAATCGGAGCATCAAACTTTGCAGGTGTTACTTGCAAGCACCCTGCTTTTTACCTGCAGAGTAACCACTTGAAAATCGCTGTTCCCTAGGGAAAAATGTTTTATGCTCACCCTCATTCCCTGTGTCATAACGAGCACAAATGTAAACACAAGGGGATCGGGAAACAGGTGACCAGCATATAGGGTGCATATAGATTTATTTCAGCCTTCTGTGGTTCCTGGGTGCAGCAAACCAGTGCAAAGAGCACCAGGGAGAGCAATCTACATCAACCCTGGTGTCCATCTCTGAAGGCACAGCGAA
The DNA here is from genome assembly GCA_013400435.1 of Pycnonotus jocosus. Lineage (NCBI taxonomy): Eukaryota > Metazoa > Chordata > Aves > Passeriformes > Pycnonotidae > Pycnonotus > Pycnonotus jocosus. The sequence continues at coordinate 1,066 of VWYP01001509.1, read as the reverse complement.
CAGCCTGGCTGGCCAAAATAATCAGTGTCCTGGATCTTAGAACCCTTTCCAGTGCCTAAAGGGGCTCCAGGAGAGCTGGAGAGGAACTTTGGACAAGGGCCTAGAGTAACAGGACAAGAGGGAATGGCTTCCTACTGCCAGAGGACAGGGATAGATGGTATATTGGGAAGGGATTCCTGGCTGTGAGGGTGGGAAGGCCCTGGCTCAGGTTGCCCAGAGAAGCTGTGGCTGCACCATTCCTGGAAGTGTTCCCAGGCTGGAAGAGGCTTAGAGCACTCTGATCTAGTGGGAAGTGTCCCTGCCCATGGCAGAGGGGCTGGACTAAGTGATCTTTAAGGTCCCTTTCAATTCAAACAATTCTGTGGTGCTGTGGGAATGGTGAGATGGTCTGTGGATGGATGGCCTGAGGCCTCTGGCAGCTGCCTCCATGCACTGGGAGCACCATCAGTAGCAAAAGCTCATACGGTTTTCTTGCAGAGGTGATTTCAGATTCAAGTTTTCAGGTGGGGAAAAAAGGTCCTGCAACACTGAGTATTGCTGGCAGCATTAAGAGCATCTGTTCCTTGTTCTCCTGTCCCCTCCAAGCTGCCAGGTTGCCTTGGGAGGAGGAAAATGTGGTGCTCCCCATTCTTACATGTGTGTTCACACACACCTCTGTGAGTTTGGTAGGGTTTGTCATATCTGTAATGACTTTGCAATGAAACTGTGAATAAAAGTTTGGCAGACTGGTTTTACAATTGTCAGCCTTCCCAGAAGCAGCCCAGAATTTCATTAACTGAGGTATAGGCATGCTTTCTTATAAGCTCTTTTCAGATTTTACTATATCCAGATAAATTAAATCAGTATTTTATCTATGTGCCACCAAAATTAGTTGTCATTGATCTCTTCATAAAGGAATACAGTAGTTCTGATCCTTTATGTTTAAGCAGCAGCTGAACTAGATGATACTCCCATTTTTTAATAAGTGCCTGTAGTTTAATAAGAATGATGGGAAATAAGAAACCCTGATATGAGTAAAGCATAATCTTGGTGAGGATAAGTGAGTGTATTGGATTACGATTTCCGA
>VWYP01001508.1:79030-132054 GCA_013400435.1 Pycnonotus jocosus | reverse complement strand
ATATATATTATATGTTAAAATAGTTATTAAATTAAAAGCAGTAGGGGTGGATTTTCATATTGGACATTTAATTTTTAAGAATGCTGTCTTCCTGAAATTCAGTATGAAAATAAGACAGTGAAGCTAAGAATATATTCTCATGTGAAATTATATCACATGACTCTGAAAAAGTACTGTAGTTATCATTCTTAGACCTCTATTTGAAAAATAAGTCCAGTTTTATTAAAAATCAATCCACCATTAAACCAGACACAAACTGGAAGGAAGTTGAAGAAAGGTCTAAAATGGTTTTTTTTTAATAGAAATATTTCATTTAATTTTAAAATTGCTCTTCAAGAAAAAGTAACAAAGGAGGAGAATTTCTGAGAAGTAGGGTTAGAAGAGATCTTGGAAAGTATTCAAGGTGAAATATTAAATAAAACAACAGAGTTAATTAAAAGCTATTTTGCTGACTTTTTAAATTAGTCACCGAAAAACACCAAGACAGCCTCAGTATGCTAGCAGCAAACACCATCTTAACTGTGATCCGAATGACAAGCTGAAGGATTATGTTACCACTTCTAATAAAACAAGTGGATCATCAAAAGCTGTAGGTTTGTATACAGTGTGTGTTTCTTCTGCTTTTCTCGTATGATTCTACTACTGCTTTAAAAATTGACCCTCCCTTGGCAGTAAAGGAGGAGCTAAAAGCATTGTATTTGCAAAGAGATGCATTTGCACAATGGATAAAAATACAAAAAGAAGAAGTAAAAGTGTGGAATTTAGGAACATTTAATTTAAGATGATGGAAAAAGTAATTTCTCATAAAAATGTATTATTCAGGTTGTGAAGAAATGCTGCTACTACCAACATAGAATGCTTATTTTGTCCTAATTTGTAACTGAATTAATTAGAGATGTATTTTGCTGCGAATTATTCAGTGCCATTGTTTTTAATACAAATGCTAGTTTATCCAATTTGATTCTTTGTGGAGGAAGTATCAAGAAACAATTAGGGAATACATCTCAAAATGTAACAGTGTTGCAAAGACAACATATCCCCAAAATAACACTCAGCTTGTAGTATCAGTTAGATATTGAGCTGTCCTTATTGTCTTGTTTTCTCTGATTTGAACCCATACATCAGCATCCAATAGGGATGTCCAACAACCATGCTAAGAGTCCGCTCTCTCCTGACCAGGAAACGTCTTCATTTCTGGGGAGTTTAAGCATAAAAAAACCCTAGAGGAACATTAAGTTCTGGATGAGCATTGTTTATTTTGTTTTTTTCAAACTAACGATCAATGTCCACATTCATGTCAGAAAGAGAACTTAATATTTTGTCTAAAGAATGAGTAGGATACAGGAAAGAAAGATTGTTTCGCAGTAGCTAGGAGCCTGCTGAGGGTACAGAGCAAAAATAAACAAATAGGTCAAAAAAAGTGTCTTAATTCTTTATAATGACTTCTATATATTTGTACTGGGAAGACTGGAAAAATTTTCTGTCATAATGTTATTCTTAGGTGTTTTATCAGGCATGATTCCTCCAATGCAGCTGGTTTAAAAATTGGGGTTTAAACACTTGATGGAGCCCACAGTATTCAGTTATACCAGATGCTGAACTGGTGACACTGGCAGCCTATGTTCTGAGATCCTGCTCATCTAAATGCAGAGTGATTAAGAAGAAAAATATTTGATTCTGATCAGAGACCTGGGTTCAGATCTTCACCCTGTTAGCTTCACACATACCAGTAGAAGTGTCAGTCCTGACTGGCAACATCTTTTTTATTTTTCTCTCAGTCTGTTGTGAAAATAACTTTCAAAAGTTTTTGTTTATGTACGTGCTAGGTTATCCTCAGATATAAATATGCCACATACAGTGTTGTACTCATTTGATGATACACAGGGTCATCAAACAAGGAGGTGGTTTCTACTGTTGCACCTGTTAAATGCAATAGAGTGATTTTGCATTGTCTAAAAATTCCTTGATGCTTTATTTTTCCTCAATACTTGAAACAAATTGGGACTGAGACACTTTTCACTACAGATGTCTATTAAGGAAGCACATCTCTGGTATAATTTAAAGCAAAGCAACAAGGGGAAAATCAAGAAAAACCAACAAAAAATACATATAAAAAACACCCCACCACAACCAAAGCCACAAGCAGAACTTTTAGCTAACCCATCTGGTTTTTCCTGAGTCATATAAGGAAAAGCCTGTACATTACCCACCGCAACATTGTGAGGGCAGTAACTTCCAAGAAAACAATAGGAGGATATAGCATGGGGAGCACAATCACTTTGTCCAACGCAAACATCTGAGGAGCAAGCAGCTGCCTGAAAGGTTGGTCTTTGTGCCCAGATGAGTTCTTACAATTGAAATTTTGCTCCTGTTGCCACAACTCCAATGTAAAAGAGGAAAGCCATCCTTACTCTGCTAGCCTCTACTGGTCTGGACTATTTTTTAACCATTTCAGTCTGAGCAGCATCACTGACTAAACTAATTCAAAGCTATAAGAAGAAAGGGCTTTTTGGCACCTTCCAATCTCTGAAAGTTTCAGACACCCTGGTGACAAGTGTACTTATATTAAGGAAATATAAAAGTCAAAGATATGCTGCATGGTTAAAGCAAGTCCATAAAAATTATCTTCCAAAATTCATACCTTGTGGCTCAGTGACATTAAGGAGAGGGTAAATATAGTTAGCATCTTTTAAAATATTTTCAAAGTGTACAACAATGCTACAAAAATAATAAAAATATACCTTCATACATATCTTGTTTGTAATAAGGTCAGGTAATAAAATCCAGGAAGAATAAAGGCAATTTAATTATTTCTGTAGGTCAGTGAGCAGTTAACATTGGTTTCCAGATATAAAACTAGATTTAACACAGATGGGATAGGTTAAACGTTTGAGTGTATGTATGCCCAAGATCATAAATAACTGTCAGAGGCTTACAAGAAATATAATTCTCAAAAGGACCTTTGTAAAACAGGAATGTGAGTCCCATTGAAAATCTCATTTAATTTCAAGGTGTGCTCTCAAGATTTATATTCCATTAAGTATTTACCATATGTGCTTCTCTGAATCAGATGGCTAGAATCCCCACTGAATTGCCAAAGGGAAATGAACACATTTGCTAACCTGTAAATGTCTCTTGTTGACTTGGAAGTCACGCACCATGTGATCAATGGTTTGGAGGCTGCTGGTGGAATGGACATCGATCCATAACATCAAAATGAAGAAGAAAAAAATTTTTCTGTCAGTACCTTTGTCATTCCTGCTGTCAACTATTTCGTGACTGTCAAGAGGAAAAGAAAAATAAGGTCATTTCCCTAGACTGTAATGCAGAAAGAGAGGTAACTTTCAGTGATCAGAGCTGGCAAAAACTTTAAAGAGCCATTTCCACAAGAGACTACCATGTAAGTGACTGGAAATCTCCTGGGGTTTAATCAGCTTCACTCAAATTTAATAGCAATAATTAAATCAAAGCAAAGTTAAAATTAATTGCCCAGTTTAAAGTTTCATGTTTTTTCTCTCATATGATATTCACCCCGTATTGTATTGTACATTATATTTAACAATATCCTTTGGTAAAATGACATGAAATATATTTTCAACATTGAAAGAAATTGTTTCAGAAATATGAAAACTGATTCCAAAATCAAAGGGGTCAGAATTTCCATTCCCAAAAAGGTGGAATTTTGACCTGTTTGTGAACAGTCTTGACTTACAAAACCCCAGAATATTCCACCAAGTTGAAAATTCTGCTTTCTGAACATCTCCAAATTTTAATTTCTCTATGGCATTATTATGGTCTTAATTAGACTCAGCGTACTTCTTCTAAGTAAGCAACCATGAAACCTGAATTATGAATATACAGGCAGCATATGCACAGCATAAAGAAACATGCAGATTATGATGGCCCCATCCTGGAACAACATCAGGAAGGTCTACACTAAAAAAAAAAGAATGTGATTTCTTTAGCATAGCATAGTCATAGCATTTTCCCTCTGTGTTTTTACCATAATATCTATCATATTATGCTTTCTGTGTCACGATTTCTGGATTCTGCCTAATAGAAAATCTTTTAATGGAAAGGAAAGGGGGTTAAGAGAAGTTTTCATTATATTTGAGTATGTCATATTTGTTCTATATTCTGAATGCATTAGAAATAACAAAGGATTTTCATGCTCCAAGTCTAAACTTGCATACCTATCTAGGCTAATTTATTTATCAAAACAGTACAATAAATCTTCACCTAGATTCACTGAGCTTTGAGTCTACAATTTATTTCCCTCCAATCTGCTTTCTACAATTCCAAAACTCTTAAGCTGACTTTTGTCTTTTCATTTAAAAACAAGTCTTTCCTTCTGTTGCTCCCATATTAGCAAAGGAATGGAGATTCCTGGGAGCCACCTGGGATAAGTTTTTCCTATTGGCCAAGTATTTTTGAGGAATGCTTGTGGTGCTGGCAGTGTTGAGGGGCCCTAGCCAGAGCTCCAGCACCTGATGTTCCTGCATTCAGGGCCAAGTTCTCCTGCCAGTATTCTAAATATACGGGGCAGAGGTGAAATAGAACACATTACCGTTCAGTAGCAGATGCCCAAAGACTGGCACTTCCCTGAGAACAGTGGGACAACCTTCAGCTGTAGTTTGACAGAAGGTCCAGCAGCATCAGCTGGCTCAGCAGGCTTCCATTAGCTTTGGTTCTCAAACTTAACAGAGGCACATTCCTGTCCATCTTGAAAAGTTTTTTTCCAATTACAGAAAAAATTATTCAATTCACAATCACCTCTGCCCCAACCAAGCAAAGGACAAAAAACCATAAAGCAACTAATTGTAGGCCAAGGTGAGAATTCAGTTTAAGCTACTTCCTTTCCATAATGAGCAGAAGCTCAGATGTGGTGGATTAACCTTGTCTGGCCCAGCAAGCCACTCCTATCACTCTCCTATCTTCTCAGCAGGATGGGAGAGCAGAGAATAGGATGGGGGTGAAAAAGGAGCTTTAGGATGAATCAAGAGAAAAGCAGTTTCATAAAGAAAAGCATAGGACGACAAAAATAATTGTTCTCCATTTTTCATTAGGAGACAATTAGGAGCTGCTCCCCAGGAAGTAGGGCCTCAGTGGGCATAGCAGTTACTTCAGAAGGCCTCAGTAACAAATGTCCCTCCCCTTCTCCTTTCTCTTAGATTTTATTGTTAAGCACACATCATATGGTATGGAATATACCTTTGGTCAGCTTGGATCAGCTGTCCAGACTCTTTCTCCTCTGAATCTCTTGCTCATGCACAGCCTACTGGCCTTTTGAAGGGAGGTGAAGTTGGAGAGACAACCTTGATGCTGGGGCATAACTGCTCAGCAGTAGCCAAAACAGTGCTCTCTTACCAACAGATTTCTGGCTACAAGTACAAACACAGCACTATAGATACTACTATGGGGGAAAGTGACTCCATCCCAGAGAGACCCAGTGCAGTAGGGCATAAATATCTGCATGTGTTGTTAGTCACTTTGCCCGTTCAAATCTGACCTAGTTGGGTTTTTTTAAAGACTGTGGATCCTGTATCTGTACTTGCAGAAACATTTGTGTGCAAGGAATTTGCTTAGACTGTATGCAGATCTACAAGAGGTCTTTGTTTTCCTCTGGGACACAATTACTCACTTCTGTCACCACAGGTAATGCTAACCTTGTTACTAACTTTACCATTTATTAGCAGCAGCATCTCCCAAGTTTTCCTGCTTCAGTTCATGATGGGTAGGGTAGTAAGAAGTGAGCCCAGAACACCTTGAGTAGTGTGATAAGAAGGGATATTATTCCAGGCCATAAGATCCCACAAGATGGCACAGCATTTAGCTAAATCATGGGCCCCCAGCCTTTACCCTTCTCTCTGCTTCCCACACAACAGGCTAGGGCTGGGAAGGCTCAGGTCACCTTGCTGTGAAATCAGGTCATCTTTGCACTGCGCAAAGATATGGAATTCTGTCTTCTCTGTGCATTACATTAGACAAAAACCAACTTTGCCCAAGGGGAAACAAAGACTACACATGTAGATGGGTAACTTACCTGTTCACTAATGGAGCTGTCATCCCTGGATACAGCTAGGGCTGAGACATGGGCCCAGCTGTTTGCCATGCAACACCTGTGCTCCACTCCTTTTCTAAGATAGAAACTTTCACCACCCTTAGGCTGTCTGTAAAATGTTGCATAAGACTGGCAGAATAGAACCTTATGTACCAATATTGAGTTTTCTTTCATTAGTCACCATAATCTGATTTCCTTTTCTTGTGAGGAGTCAGGCTGTGACAAATTGTTTGAACCAACAGGCCTGCCATGAGATATGATTTGCATTGTTGGCAGTTTTCACAGAAGAGGAAAATAGAGAAAAAATACTTTTTGCTGAAACTTCTCTTTTGCATGATATTAGTAGAGGAAAAGAAGCATATTTTTAATAAATATTCAGTGAATACCATAAAAGATCATATATTTCTATTTCCCTTGACTAGAATATTTTACAGTTTTTCTGTACAGCTGCTGTATGAGGTAGTTTTAATTCTAGCTACCAGTTATGGCAGCTATAGCTAATCTACGCTTCAGTGCATTATAGAAAGCCCAGTCTCCTCCCAAACCTCACTCAGAGACAGATTATTGTTTCAGAAGAATCAGGGGATTTATTTAGTATTGAAATTACATATTTAATCTGGTTTACAATACTTTCTGTAGATAGATGTTTTAATCACTGTGGTTGTAAAATATAAGGGGGCCTATGATTAAATATGAACAATTTATATAATGTACCATGTCCTCTTTATGAAGTAAAGGGAGGGTTAGGCTGCATTTGGCCCAAATCTGAATTTATGAAATAAATAAGGATTCTTTTCAGCCTTAGCATACATTCTGATTTGAGAATATTTCTAGGGCCAACAATCAGGGAGAGAGGCCAGAAGCAGGAGATATGGTCTCATAGAGAAGAAACAAAAAAGTAGTTAGTCATGGTGAATAACGTAATATACAAATTTACTTCCTAGAATATATGAAAGGTCTCTCTAGCTCATATTCTCTCTTAGACAGTGGATAATTCAGTGAAATTATTTGTTTGGAAAGCAAAAGATTCAGTGTGATGGAATAACAAGAATGGTAAAACAAGATGAAGAGCCACCCACCTCAAATGTAAGTACACAAATGGGAAGGAGGAACTGAAGCACCACATAAGGTCAGAAAACTATGACATTGCAGGAATAACCAAACTGTGATGGGATAACTCTCAGGGGAGAAAGGAAGTATCCCTCTGAAGCAGTAGCTCAGATGTGGAGACGGGCAACAGGCTGGGCAAGAGTCCAAGGATTAGAATCAGAGAAGTCAATAAAGGTGTCATTATGGCAGGACTGTGCTGCAGAGACAGTACAGGTAAGAAAGTGGACAATGCTTCTCATTAAAAAAAAGTCTTTTAACAACTCAAGGAAGTCTACAGATCACAGACTTAATAGGAAGCTCCTTAATAGGAGCATTAACCTCACTGACAATCACTGAAAGACAAAAGAGCAGTATACAAGCAGTCCAGGGAATTTCTGGAAGTTAAGAATTGTTCCTTGATAGGGGCACTGGGTGGGCCAGCCAGAGTTGTGAACAGCTGTATTTGTTATTCAGAAAAGAGGAAAAGTGCTTAAGGATATGACTCTAAATGGCAGCCTTGTCCATAGGGACCATGAAAGGAAGCTGAAGATTGTCGGAGTAAGGAAGGCAACTATCAGAGTACAGACTCTGATTTTTGGAAGAGCTGATTTTGGATTATCAAAGGGCTGGTAAGTGGGGTCATTTGGAATGAAAACTTCAGGAAAAAAACCTTTGGAACAAAGAAGATTTGGGAGTGTTTCTGAAATGAACAGGTCATAGAATGACAGCAGGCACAGATAAAGTTGTGACCAGCCAACAAACTCCTACACCTGAATCAGTCTCGGTGGAAATGGTTACAGGTGATGTGTTTGTGAAGCTCAAGGGAGAATGTAGGGAGCCACCACAGCTCCTGCAAAGACAGTTTAACTTAACAAAAGAAGACCAGACTTTGTTTTAGGTAGTGGCTTAGATAAATCAGTTGAGTGATCAACTTGATGTGTATATGGCTTTTCCAATGTTAGGAGTTTCCTAGAGTTAATTAAGAATTTAAAAGTCTTCTCAAGTTAGACAGAGCAGCAAATGGAAAGCACAGATGTGGCTCAGTCCAAGATGGAGTATAAAAGTTGAACAACCAAATGAACTTTGAAGAGAGAAACAAATGACTGCTGGCTTTAAGCTGCCTATTCCTTCCTGTTAATAGAGAAAAGAGCATTGTAATGGTGTATATATACAGACAGGCAATGGGAATCACATTTACATCATGTTCCAAGTATATATTGCAAGTGTTGTATTCTGCACAGCGTAGACTGTTTCAATGCTATTTTGGTACATTGCTGTAGCACTCTGCCAAATCCCTTGTAATTTATTCAAATAAGTAAATATGTTATCAAGTATTACCTCCTCATGTCAAATATCTTAAAGAACTCAGTCAGAGAACAGTGGACTCTGAGAAAGGTCCTCAATGGCATTTTTACCTTAGCTTTCATTGATGTCTCCCAGGCGTCTGTGCTTAGCAAAAGGCTTTAAGAAATTCAAGGAAAAAGAAATTGTTACACTGCAATGAGTTCAGCCAGGAGGTTCACAAAGATGATAAGGGCCAGAGCACTTGCTCTGTGTGGAGATGTTGAGAAAGCTGAGCTTGTTCAGTCTAGAGAAGAGATGGCTTTGAAGAAACCCACCTGCAGCCCCTGTGCCAATGGGGAAGGTGTTGAGGCAATGGAAATGAGTTTTTTGCATTAGTGCATGTTGAGAAGATTGGACCAAGATCATAAATCAAAACAAGAGAGGCTGGGACCAAATATGAGCAAAAACCTTTTCATCATAAGACCAGCCCAGCCGTAGAGTAAGTTGAACAGACAGGTTGAGCTAGATCTCTCTTTGAAGGTTTTTCAAAGTGCTGAACAACCAGGTTTGAACCCATACCTGGCCCTGCTATGAGGAGGAGGTTGGGGAGAGACCTCCTGAGGTCCTTTTCACACTCAGTGAATCTGTGACTCTTTTCAGTGGGGATACATTACATAATGAGAAGATAAAGCATGATACTAGATACTCCTTGTTTCTAGAAACCTGAAAGAGTGTCCTGAGCCAGCAACTGAGTTTCTATTTTATGCTTAATAGTCCTTCTTCTATGAATTATTCTAATTAAGTTATAACTTCTGCCTCAAGACTATTCAGTGTCAATAGCATCAATGGTACTTGCAGTAACTTGTTTGCAACACATTGTCCACCAGCTTACTCAAGGCCCCTTTAGTGTTATTAGAAATGGTAATTAATTGTTCCTTATTCCTATTCTCAACCTCATTTATGATTTCTTCCATGGATTTTTTTTTTCTCTTTTCTGCTCTTGGTCACCAAAAATTTGAAGAGTCTTGATTCATTCAACAGTTTTGAACATAACTCTGGTGATTCTCTGAACCTTTGCTTAGCTTTACTAGACCTTTTTTGAAAAGGTGCTGATGAGGACAACCAGATCTGTGCATAGTGTTCAGGATTCGGGTGCACCATAAATGTACACAACAACATAATAATGTCTCCTGATTTATTCTCTATCCTTTATTAATAATTTCTAGCTTGCTTATTTGTTTGGCACAGAACACTATGTTGTTGTGAGATGTTTTCATACAATTACCCATAACAACAATTTCTCCTCTGAGTGGTAATGGCTAATTTGGAAGCTATCACTATGTATACATACTTAGGCTTGTTTTTCTCCAGGTGCATTACTTTGCATTCATCAGCACTGGATTGCACTCACCACTTTATCACCCAGCCACTCAGTAATATCATGAGACTCTTCCTAACTCTCTTCATCTGGCTCTGAATTTTAATACCCAGAAAAATGTTATCAGGAAACCTGTCACCTCATTGTGTGTCTTCTTTTCCAGCCAAATGAGTACACTGCATGACAAGGTCCCAACTTAGTACACCATTGTATTTCATTTGTAACTTCAAATCCCAGCTGCTCCTTTAATTTCCTTTTAATAGGGTATCCAAAAATTCTAGCGTCTCTTTGTGAAGACTGAACTCTTACAGAAGTTAAAAGAGGTTTTTTGCTCCTAGAAAAAAGATACATATATAGTTGTAGTTGTCAACATTACAGTAGCTCTTAGTTAGGATCTCACAAAGCCAGTTTGTTTAACAGCACTTCTTTACTTTTTCCCTTGCATCAGTCTTTCTTTCTCTGCCATTTATCAATCAATTTTGCCCTGCTGTTAGGGTGTTCACTAGAGGGTGCTTCGCCCATCAATTTTCAGATTCTTTCTATTCCCATACCATTTTAGCCCCACCTTATTTTTTAGACTTCTGGTATTTATCTAGACATCTAGACATCTTACTCTGTTTCCCTGTCTTTATGTGTCTTGTTTACAAAGGCCTCTATTTGTTGAGAGAGCACTTTGACTATATTTTACCCGAATTTTATTTGCACCTGACACACATGTGTCAGGTGAGATGTATTGAGTTATTATAAACTATAGGATACTGCAAGCATGCTTCTATGTGCAGCTATGGGTCTCACACTTCTTGAAAGATAACTCCTGCCAACTCTTTCCTTTCTCTGCTCCCTGAGAGTCTGGCTCTGCATTGCTAATTCCTTGGACTTGTCTTACCTGTGCAAATGACTTCATAACACATAAAATATAAATAATGCAAACAGATTTATCAAAGAATTTTTAAATTTTAGGGCTAATTCTGCTACCTATAGGCAATGGAGTGGACTGAAATTGCATACCTCCTCTGTTAAAATATTGCATTAAATTGCAGTATGCCTGATTTTCCACCTTAAGATTGCACTAAAATATTTCTATATGTAAAATCATATTATGTTATGATTTTCATACTCAGTGAAGAGTCAAACTGTGCAAGGGCACCCAGACTTTTCTGTTTCACTCTGGGGAAAAGGATATATAAAAGATAAAATGACCCTTAGAGCATGACAGGAACTATCTTTATCTTCACCAGTCAGGGATCTTATTGACCTTTAGAAAGAGCAAAATTAGATTATTCTCTACCAAGAGAAAAATAATATTCATTCTATTGCAATCCAAACACCCAGCTTTCATCTGCAGCAGATTTAGAATTCTTGCCCCTAAGTTGAATTAAATAGAATTCATAAAACAAATGTTTAGAGTGGAAGCCATCATTTACAATCATATTTGGAAATACTCACCACATTCAGGCCCAATTATTTGAACTAAAAATTACCATGAAAGAGGCAGCTCCATGCTTAGTAACTTATCGTTTCCCCAAACAGGAACCTCCTTCAGCTGCTATTAAAAACAAAGTATTTAGAAGAAAGAGATACTGTCTCAGAGCACAAAATATTTTACATATTGTAAAATAAGACTAAAATGACATAATAGAAATATTGTTATAATGTATGGAAATCTCATTAAACTAAATGGAACCAGCAAAATAATTTCCAAAAGTTTTGCTGTATTTTCTCTCCTGAAAACTCGAGGTTTTTTTGTGAGAACATATTTAAAATATTCAGGAAAAATAAGGCAGGGAATCTGCAATTCAGAAATGTTTATAAAGTGCAGTTTGTAAAATTTTTCTGAAGGTAAATTAAAAGCCCAGCTCTGGAGTCAAAAGATTTTTTTTTTCCCACAGAGAGGAAGAATAATAATTGTTATTATGGCAGTGTGATATCTCAAATTAGATTTACTTTACTGATGCTTCCAGTTTTGATCAGCAATTACTGTGTTTAAAAAGAAGTACAAACAACAGAAAGTAAATTATAATCCACGCTTTACAGAACATATGTATTTGATGAGAGGATTTCAAATATACATAACAGAAAATAACCTCTATTAAGTAACTAGTAATGTAAAAGTCTGTGGTTGCTTTTTCAAATATTCTCCATTGAGAACAAGAAAACTTTTGTGTAGAAATTTGTTACAAAATCTGTGTGGCAAGAACAGTCTTGAGATATATGGGATGCAAATTGGTATGATTGGCAGAAAGCTAATCTACACTTTCAGAAAGGAGCTCAGAGGCAAATTCTTTAAAGAATTGTTTATATCACTTTAGGCAGTCAATAATAATTACATCACAATTACATCACAATTACATTATATACTGTGTTTTGAGAGTATAATGTGTAATCTAATCTAATCTGTTAAATTATTTTTTCCAGTCAAGACTTTAGTGTCGGATATCCTTATGACTATGCTTGGATATGAATAAAATCATTCCATACATGAATTATTAGCATAAGTGATAACAATAATTATGCATTCCATTTTAACAATGAGGAACAATTGGGTAAGATTACATTTCTGTACATACAAATCTGATAGATGCTTATTTAATATACATGCCAGAATACAATGCAATACAATACAATACATTACAATAAATTATTTCAGTTGGAAGTTACCTAAGACAAATCATCTTGTCCAGCTGCCTGATCACTTCAGGGCTGACCAAAAATGAAGGAATGTTGTTGAAGGTATTTTCCAAATGCCTCTCAAACACAGCCAGGCTTGGGGCATCAACTACCTCTCTAGAAAGCCTGTTCCAGGATCTGACCATCATCTCGGTAAAGAAATGCTTCCTAATGCCCAGTCTAAACCTCCTCTAGTGTAGCTTTGTCCAATTCCCACAAGTCCTATCACTGGATAGCAGGGCTTCCCCCCTCAGGAAGCTGTAGAGAGAAAAGTAGTCATCCCTCAGCCTACCTTTCTCCAAACCTGACAACATAGATCATCAGCCACTTCTCACAGGACTTGCCTTCCAGCCTTGTCACTAGATTGGATGCCCTCTTCTGGATACATTCAAGAATCTTCATGTCCTTCCTAAATGCATTCAATAATCTTCATGTCCCTTCTTAAAGAGGTCTAGAACTGTACACAGGTGAGGCCTCACCAACACTGAGTGCAGTGGGATAATCACCTCTTTTGACCAGCTGTATTTGATGCACCAAGAATGAGGTTTGTCTTCTTGCCTGCAGGGCCCACTGCTCAGACTAGCTGCTCAGATTTCCACTGAAAAACCTCTTCTTTCAGCAGACTTTTCAACACTTGGATATGTTCCTTTACAGCTGGCTTACAGTATAGCTCTCCTGGTAAAGAGACTCATGAAGTCTTTACAGCTGCTTGAAAGGAGGTTGTAGCAAGGTTGCAGGTTCAGCCTCTTCTCACAGGCAACCAGCAACAGCACAAGAGAAGATGGCCTCAAGCTGTACCAGGGGAGGTTCAGGCTGGACATCAGGAAAAATTTCTTAGCTGAAAGGGTTGTCAAGCATTGGAACAAGCTGCCCAGGGAAGTGATGAAGTCACCATCCTGGAAGTCTTCAAGAAATTACTGGGCATAGCACTTAGTTCTATGGTTTTGTTTACATAGTGGTGTTCAATCAAATGTTGGATTCATGATCATCGAGATCTATTCCAGATTCTATGATTTTACAAAATGATTCTATGATCCTGGAGAAATACAGCAGTAGAAGAGACAGCATTTGTACTATCAGCAGAAATCAGTTAGTTGAGATGATGCTGCTTACTGAAATGTTTAAGACTTTTTTTTTAAATAGATCCTTTGGTATCACCCCTGCACTGATACAGACTCTGTGCTGAAAACCTGCATGATAACATTAAATTATGTGAAATTATATAAAAGTTCTCTTTATTTCTCTGTAAGTAAATCAGAGACATAATTTAGCTGGCTGTCTTTGCCAGCATAAGAGTGTTTTGAATGTCTTGCTTGAAGGGTCACCAATAAGCAAGGAGTTAAGACACTTTTAAGTCTGCACTGTGATCCAATCAAAATACCTCTGGGCTGTTGTCCCTGATATTTTGAAACTTCTAGCAAATGATCAAAGAAACAGCCTGTTGGCATAAGAGGGAGTGCTGTGACTGATAAACACCTAAAACTGTGGACTCTGCCAGCCTCACAAATCAGAAATGGCTTGCTTTACAAACCAGTAAGTAAAATGGACATTGCTAAATGTGCTTAGTGAGGATAATAATGTTGCTCTGTGTCTTCTCATATTTAGTCCCATTAGACATACTGACTCATATGTTATAAACAACATTGCATTGGACAGAACAAGCATATAAAAGTAAACATAAAATAGCATTTTTGAAAAATCAAAATTTAAGATGTTTGAGAAACAATGATGCTGTGAACTGGTTAAAAAGGAGACAAAACAACAGCATTCATCCCACTGGAATCTCAGAATATTTATTTCATTTTATTTTCACAGAAGTGGTTACATAAAACTATATAAGGAGATAACACAAGAGAGATGTTCCAAAGAAACAGACATCATCTAAACACAATCCCCAGTCCTTAACACGTTTGAATGATAGTAATTGCCATAATGACCTCTGTTTCAGAGCTACATTCTCTGTGTTCTCCTGACTAATGCTGTTATACTCTGTGAAAACCACAGCTCACATTAAGCAACAGCCATCCTGAAATGAATTTTTTCCTCTTTTTTTTTCTTCTAATGTTTCATCATATCAAAAGCAATCTAGAACACTTATAGGGGACAATTCCTTTACTGTATAGTAAGTCCTGAGAGTCAGGAGTCAAGTGTTCCGTTTGATGCTTCAGATGAAATGGCCAATACTGCACTGACACAAACTTCTCCACAAAGTTCTGCACAACTATCCAAACAATGTCACAATACTTCTACCAGTCTGCTTAAGATTCAAGATTCCTCTTCTACATACCATTTGCAGGCAATAAAAACCAGAAGTGTACTGTCCAAAAATAGTATTTGGCTACTACAAACAATTTTACTTAAGATTTCCCCTCAGATCTCCTGGTCATTCATCAAGATGAGTATTTTACGGATGTATTTTAATATCAATACAATAAAACTGATGGATTGGGTAAACAGCAAACCACAAATTTCTTTACACAGTTCTCTTTTACAGCATACTTCTACACTCTTTTTCTGTTAAAGTTTGCATTTGGGTGCTGACTACATCTTTGCTGTGACAACATCTCTCCTTCATGTAAATTTTTCATTCACAGAATTTTTATTTTTGCTTATTTATCTTCATTTTATATTTTTTACCCTTTCCTAAACTGCCGAAGCCTTTGATTTAACTTGTGGCACTTCCTTGCTGTATCTTTGCAGTATGTTCTTTGTAGCAAGTTAACCAAGATCTCCATGCTTTGGGTGCCTGACTAAAGTGATATGGGAATTTAAGATTAAAACAGGACTGCAGTCACCATTTGTTGAGAAGCTGCTCACTTTTCCATTCCCAAATTCTACAGTGAGGTACTGACAACACTCTTAGTTACCAAAGGTTTTCCTTTTGGTGCATAGATATGTGGGATTTGACTGTCTGCCCTATCATGAGGGGGTTTTTTCCTACTGTGAGATAGCAGGTAGAGTGCTCCATCCTCCCCCTCAGCCCTGTGCCCAGAACCTATCTACAGGAGTAAGCAAGTGTATTAGGTTTCATCTCTGCAACTCAGACACCATCTATTTGCTCCCAAATTTATCTGTTGGATCACCAACTCTGCAGTAATCCTTCTAAGCCTTGTTTCAGATACTGTGACCAATGGACTATTCACATACTGTGTACATCCAAAAATGTGGTTCAATACCAGGTAGGTACTGGAAAAGGGAAAGTGAAAAGGGTTGGAGCTTCTGTTCCCCTATTAACAAAGTACCTCTTAAATCTATTTCAAGCTATAGAGATTTTTGTACTTTTATAATTCAGTTGTCAAACAGATCCAGTTATATGATCTGCAGGCACGGCAGCAGTACTGCAAGATTGCATCTTATTTGGACTTCCACCAGGACAAGATTTCTGCACAGAAAATATTTGTATTTCAATCCACCTGTATGAGAGAAAGTAGTGAATTATGCACTTAACAGTGGTTTCAAAACATTAAAAAGTACTGAGTACTGCCAACAAGTTAAAGGAATTACAGTAATCTATATTAAGTACAGTCATATTTTATTTGTTGAAGTTATGAAGTTCTGGCCTCTCTCTGAATGACCAAAATAAAAATATCTTACTTAAAAGCAAATTAAGAAGTATATTTATATCCACAACTTCTGTAAATAGCTCATCTAATGGAAATAAAGTGAATGTGTAGTGCAAAGTCATTTACAAAGATTGCAAGGGATTAAGGGGATTCACAGCTAACAAAAAAATTGGGAGTTTATGCCATGAGCCAGTTCAATCCTCTGGCAGAGGCTTTATTTCTGTAAACAAAAGGACCTCAAAATGCATCAGTTTTAGGTTCTGGGCAAAATTTTTATGCACTGAAAATTAGTGATCTTACTGTAATTTTAGCTCATCATCTGACATAGCAAACCCAAACAAGATAGTAATGATCCTTCTATTATGGAATTTACTTCTAATTACCAAGATTATCTGATAACCCCCAGCCTCAATTTTCTGGGGACAAAATATTTGGAAACAAAGGAACTTGGGTAAACTGATTCAATATAGGATTGAGGGCAGAGGATTATAAGAATATAATGTACCATGATATGCATAAACCCCAGGAAGGCATAGCACTGTCATGAACATTTGTGAAGGTGTATGGGGTTTGATAGCACTGGAAGCAGAAGTAAAGAGCAGCTCTATAGTGAAATATATTTTATCAACTTCAAAAAACTACTGAGTGATTTTAAAGCATTTGCAATGATTTTCAATATATCTCTCAAAAACAACGGGGACTATCAATTCTCAAACTCTGCAGGAAAATTTTTGTATCTAATCATTCTTATTTACACACAGAAAACCTCCAGGTTTTTTTATCAGCTTCATGTTTAGCATGGGTTAATGTCAGAACCCAGGGCATCTCTTTGGCTGCCCTGGAAGCTCAGGAGACCCTCACCAGACAGTCTGGGAACTGAACAAGAAGGATTTACCCCAGTACAGGGTGTTTACAGCCCTGTCCAGGGGGGTGAACAGGGGGGTTTTACCCCTGTTCATGGGGGTCACAGACCATGACACAAGGCAGAGATGAATTACAAATCTTAAGAGTGTGAAACACAGTAGTTTAGCTTATCACTGAGTGAGAAATATGTAGTTTTAGGTTTTCTATAATAGAAGTAGATGAGGACAAGATGGAGATTTTGGGGCGGTTCCCTAGGTTTTTCTTCTTCTTCTTCACCTCCATTTTCTGATATGACGTTAGTACAATGTGGCTTGGAATGATTGGGCCAAGTAGGCATGATCTGTTTGATGTGGATGGTGGACATTGGTAAGAAATGGTAAACAATATGTTCGTAATAATCTGTATAAAAGGGGACAAGCTTTCGGGGGACGGGCGGTTGTGCTATGGCTGGTGTTCAAGACAGACCTCGCTGGGCACAGAGAGAACTATGAGATAAGGAATAATAAACAAAGTGATAGACCTTGGAGAAACTGAAGTCTGAAGCCTCTGTCTCTTTCTTGCGTCTGCCCCAAAACATCCAGGAGGGCAAAAAAGACTCTAAAGCACCAGAATATCGGAATCAATAAATCCGATAGGTTAAAAAACAGGATTGAGTGTGATGTTTTTAGTTTTTCCCTTAGAAAAGAGTAATTCTTACATATTTCTGAAGAACAAAATTATATAAAACTCCAATGTAAATCACGTAAACAGGCTCCAAATTCCAGGTTTAAGCAACAGAGTGTTTTATAAAGTATTCACTAAGGGATGTTAGGAGCAGCCACCACTCTCAGCAGCCCTGGCCCAAGACTTCCTCCTGTCCAATTATCTGGGGATCTGGGTCTCTTCTTGGGCTGACAGACACAGCTGCTGCTTTCCCACTTACAGGTCCATACAGTAGGAAAGATGAGCATATGTCCCAGAAAAACACACACAGAAACACACACACAGAGGACACAAGACACAGTTAGCTACACAGAGAGGCTGCTGCATTCAACCCATGCCTACATATAGGATTGACATGAGAGGTAAGCCCAGACAGCCCTTACTGCTCATTCCCTTGGGCTGGCAGAGACAGGAGGTCACTCACACAGGAACACATATGACACTCTCCTGCCCCATGAGTCACAAACTCACTGGTTCAACTCAGTGCTTGGTGCAAACAAACACAGACAGTTGCCAAGCATCGTAACATAGAATCATAGAATCATAGAATCATAGAATCATAGAGTATACTGACTTGGAAGGGACCCATCAGAATCATCAAGTCCAAATCACAGTGCTATACAGGATACCCAGTATGTGCCTGAGAGTGTCCTTGAACACATGACTTTAAAGGGAGCTACAGTTTTAGGCCAATTATTACAGAATCACAGAATTGTTGGCATTGGAAGAGACCTCTGGAAGTCATCTAGTCCAACCTCCATGCTCAAGCAAAGCCAGCAAAAGCCAGTTCCTCAGGACCATGTCCAGATGGCTTTTAAATATCTCCAAGGATAGAGGCATCCAAGTAATCTGTAGATATTCAAATAACTTGTATCTTGTCCATACAAAAATGGGAATTGGATGGGAATAGGAAATAACTCTCACAAAGGCTTGTGTATAAAATGTGTATTTTATACACATAAGTGCCTTAAGAGTAATTGACTTCTTTAGACTTCCTGTTTGGCCAAGTGAAAAGTATGATATGTAACCCAGGTGCTCAGAATAACTCTGATTTCCAGGGAGGATGCAAAGTATTCAAGGGAACTTGCCCACTTATGCAGTGAGTTCAGTTCCTCTTTTATGCCATTCAAATTCTCTCCATTGTACTCAGGGCAAGTGGCATGACACACCTCATGCTTAGAAAGCTGAACCCTTCTCTACATCCTCACACAATACTGGTCTTGCCCTTCCTGCTTATTGGCCTCCACTGCCTCCACGCTGTGTTATTCTGTTTGGTTGGCCAGACCAAAACTGCCAGGAGCATGTTAGAAAGCAAACAGCATGGATGATCAATCACTTGTCAGTCCTCAAACCATGAAGCTGTTCCTCATATCATGCTTCTAGACATGATCACTATTTTTGTATGTCACTGGTGCCTAGAATTAAGTTATTAATTCACTCATTTTAGAAACTACTGTAACGCATGCAGACTTTGGCAGACTAACATCTCTTCAAAGGACACTCTTTCCACAGCTCTTCCAAGGGAAGCATCCCACAAACCCTCCATCATCCTCTTTAGGCAAAGTCAGTAAGGTTAGCCTAACCTGTCAATGAAAGCAGTTAAAGCTAAACTAATTTTGCCAAAGGCAGATTAAGGAGAATTCACATGATCCTCGAAGCCGGAAGGGGATAAAGCAAGGCTCACTGAATATGAGCCAATGGGCAGCAGGCCTAGGATGGGGCAAAACCATTAGCCCAGCTGAAGTGCATGCACACAAATGCAAAGAGTGCGGGCAGCAAGCAGGAGGAGCAGGAGCCACCATACAGCAGGAAAATTGTGACATAGTCACCATCACAGAAGCGCAATGGGATGACACAACTGGAGCACTGCAATGAATGGCTGTAAGCTCTTTAGAAGAGAGGAGGGAGAGGAGGTGGGGTAGCAATATATGTTAAGAAGTGTGTTGATTGTGTGTGGGGAAACTGATGATGATGAAGGTGACAAGGTTGGGTGCCTATGGGTAAAGATCAGGGGGAAGGTCAACAGAGCAAACATTGTGATGGGAGTCGGCTACAGACCACCTAACTGAGACAAACAGCCAGATGAGACACCCTACAAGCTGGTGGCAGAAGTCTCACAGTCAACAGCCCTTGTATTCATGGGAAACTTCAACTTGCTAGATGTCTGCTGGAAATACAACACAGGAGAGAGGAAGCAGAAGTTTCTCGAGTGTGTGAAAGACAACTTCCTAACACAACTGGTAAATGAGCCTACCAGAGAAGCTGCCCTGCCAGACCTGTTGTTTGTAAACGTAGAAGGCTGATGGGTGGTGTGAAAGCCCCTTAAAAAGCAGTCCTTAAAAAAAAAAAAAAGTTACCAAGGAAGTCTGGACATATTTGAAGATAGAAATCTTGAATGTGCAGGATCAAGCCATCCCTACGGGCTGAAAGATGAGTCATCAGAGAATACTGGCCTGGATAAGAAGGTAGCTTTCACAGGAACTCAGGAAACAAAAGAGGGTGTATCAGCTTTTGACAAGAGGGCAGGAAACTCAGGAAGTGTTTAAGGATGTCATTAGGTCATGCAGAGAGATAATTAGAGAGGCAAAAACCCAATTAGAACTTAACTTGGCCCCTCTGTAAAGGATAAAAATAATGTTTTTATAAATACAGTAATAGCAAAAAGAGGGGCAATGTAAAGCTCCATTCCTTATTAGACATGAGGGGGAACATGGTCACCAAAGGTAAGGAAAAGGCTGAGGTACTAAAAACCTTCTTTTCCTCAGTTTTCCACAATAAGATAAGTCATCCTCAGGACAGCTGTCCTCTTGAGGAATGGGAAGCAGAACAGACTCCCTGTAATCCAGGAGGAAGCAGTTAGTGATCTGCTGAGCCACTTAGATGTTCATAAGTCTATGGGACCTGATGACCTCCATCCTAGGGTCATGAAGGAGCTGGCAGAAGAGCTTGCAGAGTTGCTCTCCATCATTTATCACCAGTCTTGGCTAATCAAGGAGGTCCTAGGTGACTGGAAGGTGGCCAATGTGGCACCCATCCACAAGCAGCACCAGAAAGGAGCATCCAGGAAACTATAGGCCTGTCAGCCTGTAGTACCTGACAGGATTATGAAGCAGATCATCTTGAGTGCAATCACACAGCACAAACAGGACAACCAAGGGATGAGACCCAGCCAGCACAGGCTTAGGAAGGGCAGGTTCTGCCTGACTAACTTAATGTCCTTTTATGACCAGGTGACCTGCCTGGGAGATGAGGAAAAGGCTGTGGGCATTGTCTACCTGGACTTCAGCAAAGCCTTTGAAATGTCTGCCATTGCATTATTCTGGAAAAATTAGCACCCCACAGCTTGAACAGGTGCATTGTTTGCTGGGTTAAGAACTGGCTGGATGGCCAGGCCCAGGGAGTGGTGGTGAATGGAGCTGCATCCAGCTGGCAGCCAGTCACTTGTAGCGTTCCTCAAGGATCAGTGTTAGACCCAGTCCTGTTTAATATCTTTAGTGATGATCTGCAGGAGGGGATTAGGTCTAACATTAGAAAATTCGCAGACAATATCAAGTTGAGTCAGAGTGTTGGTCTGCTGGAGGGTAGGAAGGCTCTGCTGAAGGATCTGGGCAGTCTGGATTGATGAGTAGAGACCAATGACATGAGGCTCTATAAGACCAAATTCTTGGCTCTACACTTTGGCCACGATAATCCCATGCAGAGCTACAGACTGGGGGCAGAGTGGCCGGACAGTGGCCAGGCAGAAAGGGACCAGGGTGTATTGGCCAAATACACATCTGGGTCATTTAGTCTGGAGAAGGGGAGGCTGAGTGACTCTCTAAAACTACCTGAAAGGAGATTGTAGCCAGGTGAAGATTGACTTCTTCCCAGACAACCAGGGACAGGACAAGAGGACACAGTTTTAAGCTGCCCCAGAGGATGCTTAGATTTGACATTAGAAATAAATTCTTCACACTAAGGGTGATTAGACATTGGAATGAGCTGCCCAGGGAGGTGGTGGAGTCACCATCCCTGGAAGTGTTACCTGGCAATTATTACTGTGGTCTACTTGAAATGACGGGCCTCAGACAAATGTTTGACTTGATGATCTCTGAGATCTTTTCCAACATAATTGTTTCTGTGATTCTGTGATCCCTCCAGGGCTTGAATGTTCAGAGTATGCAGATAGAAACCAGCGAAAGGCTACTAGTAGAGAGGAAACATGAGGGGTGGTAAAACCGTCATATGGTCTTGTGAGCTGGATTTTGAGGATCAGGTATCAAAAGGCAACTAAATTAAATCTTGCCTAATGAACTTCTGCATGTAATAATCAGGCCATTTTCTGAGAAAGCAGAAATAAACTACTATACAAGTCAAAGGTAATTATCAAGTGAGTGAAAAGTTCACACTGATGGCTGAACCAATTATGGACTAATGTGCGTTTAAGGATCTTGTGACACAAGTCCATCAGTGATCTGTTTTAAACAGAAGTCGATGCCATTAAAAATCTTCTAAGCCCTGTGCAGCTGCAAACTTTGCAATAAACACAGCTCTACAGTCTTGTAGCTATTGTTTGAATAAAAGGCTCTCTTTTAGGGAAGAAGTCCTTGCCACTGGAAAGAAGCTCCGAATACGTATGTGCTGTGGTTGACAGCAGCTGGTAGCATTAGGCCCTTCTCCTCCCGGTTTTAGAATCCTTGTTGCAATCATGGACAATATCACATACTGGTGCCAGAGGTGCTCATCTGCCAATGACTTACAATGAATACAATGAGAGGAGAGAGATGGCCTCAAATGAGAATACCTACCTTTGTAACAAAATAAGGGGGGGAAAGGTTATATTTTACCTTCCAAAAGAGGAATGGAAAGGTGTAGTGGTTTGAGTGCCCACTCTTTTCCCTCTGTGAGACAGGATCAGGAAAAAAGCAAAGCAGGCCCAAACTTAAATGTATAAAGAGAATGAAAATCAAAATGAAACTTTTCAAAACACTTACCTGTCAGAGTCCAGGGCTTC
This sequence comes from Pycnonotus jocosus, assembly GCA_013400435.1. NCBI lineage: Eukaryota > Metazoa > Chordata > Aves > Passeriformes > Pycnonotidae > Pycnonotus > Pycnonotus jocosus. The sequence continues at coordinate 109,453 of VWYP01001508.1, read as the reverse complement.
TGTTCTGTCACTCTGGAGGGTCAAGGACCCCAGCAAAGCAGTCTGGGAACTGAGCAAAGGGGGTTTTAATTTTGTCCAGGGGGGTTTAAGAACTGTCCATGGGGGTGAATGTGGGGATTTTAGATATGTTCATGGGGGTCAGAGACCCTGGCATAATGCAGAGATGACTCACAAGTCTCAAGAGTGTGAAACACAGTAGTTTAGCTTATCACAGGGTGACAAATATGAAGTTTTGAGGTTTTAGAATGGAAGTGTATGGAGGCAAGATGGGGAAATTAGGGCGTATCCCTAAATTTCTTTTTGTTCTTCTTCATATCCATCTTCTGCAGTGACATGGCACAAAGTAGTTCACACAGATTGGGTCAAGGTAAAAGTGACCTGTTTAGTATAGGTAGTGGACATCGGTAAATAAATATAAACAATTAATACATAATAACTAAGATAAAAGAGAGCGGCAGACCAGGGGGTGGTCTGTTAGGCAGTCTTCAGGGACAGAAACCAGGTGTCCGAGCAGCAGCAAAGGTCGCTACCGGGCAGAGAGCAACTTGTAAGATAAGAAACAATAAACAATGCGAGCAACCTTGAAAGACACTGAAGCCTGAAGTCTCCACTTCTTTTTTCATCTCACGCTTGACTCAGAGCATCAGACACAGAGACAATCAAAGCTCCAGGCCTCTTTGAGAAAAAAGAAACATAACCACCTCATTAGCAGAGGAAGAAACATATAATCACACAGAAGCAATCATATGTCGGTGCTTTATTAGGGCATCCTGGACAAAGGGTCAGCAGAGCCCAAATCATGTGCCCACTGGGCTCACAAATGCTTGTGATTTTTATAGTGTTACATTAAATCAACCCCTCCCCTTAACTACCAAACATTGAATCAACTCCTCCCCTAACTACCAACTCTCATGATTTTGATTAACAATATCACACCAACCCCCTGTAATACTTGATTTGATTAAAGCAATTCCCTGATGGAGTTACCCTGATAGAGTCATACTTGATTTAGTTAAAACAATTGCTAAGGCTAACGTTCTGTTCCCAAGGTCTTGCTGGCTAGCAGCCGATCCCCTTTCTAACCGCTCCTACTAAACCACCACCATTCTCTTGTTACAATTTTAAAAGAAAAACATTTTAACTCTATATTATCATTGGCATGAATATCGTTTTCATGATTCTTGTTTAGGTTAATAATCATCTAATATTTTACTATTACACAGGTGCAATTCTCACATAAGTTACTAAATTAAATCTACCCCCACCTTTTCCCAGGCTAGGTCATACATGATTTGTTTACACAATGGAAGCTAACATGCACCTTCTGTCCCAGACTTTGTTATCCTGACTACCATGCCTCGCCTACCTCCACTACCTCCCAGTTACCAGTTTAAAATTATTTTAACCCTATACTATCAACCTGAATATCGGAGAAAACTGAGAACCCTGATACTTACCCCTCCCCCCACAAGTGTTCACTTTCCCACAAACAACACAGAGAGACAAAACTCAGACCTCTTAGTTCGTTACCACCTATAAAATACTCTTTCATCAGTTCATTTGGAGAGAAAAGTTTCTTTAGTTTGCTATGGAATTTCCTCACTGATAACATAGAAGATAGTTCTCTTGTAAGTCTTAACTGTCATAAAAACAGCTGCTCGGGAACCTGCTTTTCTGAAGTCCCTCCCATAGGCACCTTTTCCAAGCTGCATATGTGTCATGGACACAACTGGGGTGTCATTTTAAAATGGACAGTTCAAATGCAAAGGATATTTCTCATCTTGTGGAACAGAGATCTCTTTTCACTTCTTCACTGGTGCAGAGGGCTTCTTATCTCATCTCTCTCTGTGTTCAAACATCTCATGGGATCACAGGATCACAGCTCTTAATTCAGTATTCACTTAGTCCATCACAAATACCTTTGCTTATCCACAATCTGAACAACCATTTTCCCCAATCTATATTTCCATGATTTAAAGGGATATTCCAGCATATTACAGTCTGTTACCACAGCTCACAGAAGACTTTTAGGCTCTCACAGAAGACTTTCAGCCTAAAATACCAAGGCAATTTTCTCTATGTCCTCATCTAAGAGGTAACTCTTCCTTCACTGACTTTGATACCTTTATATTGTCCCTTTACATGTTCCAAGTCTGTTGGTTTTTTTTCTCACTTAGAAAAGAGTTAGGGCTTTGAGAGTTTCATCTGTGCAAGCAAAAAGTTAAGATCTCACTCAGGTTTCTTTGTCTCTTGGGCAGCAGCTCAGAGTGTCAGATTTCAAAGCCACACTGGTGGGGTGGTGGCGGGGGAACTCGCCTGGAGAGATCGGAGCAGCCCTGGGAAACAGCAGTCAGGAATCTCAGCAGCCAGGATCATGGATGTCTCCTGCAGGGGGCCCAGCCCAGCCCAGGCTTAGAGCTGCTCCCAGGGGACCCAGGGGACATCTTCCTCAGCCCTGGCCAGTTGGCGTGGGGCAGGCTTTAAAGTTGGCTAGATGTTAGTAGCCATGGCTTTCCCTTCTCCTGCTGGCAGCTGCAGCCCCAGAGGCCCGGCTTGGCCCCACCAGGCTACTGCAATGGCAGAGCCCATCTGGGCCGTGCACAGACTGGGGAGAGGCCCACGGCAGAGCGAGGCCAGCCCGGCACTCCTGTTAGCTCTCTCCAGGGCAGGGAGGGAAAGGGACATTTCCCAAGGTTCCTTTGATATTTAAACCTGTGTGTTCACAGAGACATACCACTTTCTAATTGGTAACTCAAGCTGTCCACTTCAAAGCCAGTCACTAATTGGTTTTTTGCTATAAGTTTCGGGAAAAATCACTTTCCCATGTCAAACAACATTGGTGTTTGCACCCAGGAACCAACCAGGAACCTTTCACTTGTGAGGCAAAAAAAAAGGAAAAAGGAAAAAGGAAAATTGAAAAAGGAAAAAGGAAAGAGATATTATCAGTAAGAATTCACTCATCACTTTGTGGTTTACTTATATACATGGTTTACCTATGTGGTTTACCTATATATTACACTGTAATTCTGATTTAAGAAGTCACATCCGCCTTCTCTGTCTAGTGTCAAATTAGCTACCTAATTGTAGCTAACATACCTAATTGTAGTGATGTAACTCTTAATGGGTTTTTGGTTTTAAGCAGCTGAAATTATCTGGTGTTATCATAATGTCATGGTCCCATGCACCATTTTGTCTTCCTCCACTCACTGAATTTGTTTATTTATTTACCTAAGGGATTGCAGTGAGAATATTTGCAAAGGGGCCAGCAAACCATTGTGTCAGCACTATGATTAGGGTCTATGAGCTGCTGACAAAAGGGAAGCAAGTGGCTAAAAGTAGAAAGTGGGTAGAAAAACTCTGCTACCTGTGAAAAAACAACAGTGATCAGAAGGATGGTATTTACTGCTATTCAGACATAAGGCAATCTCAGTTTCTTTGTATTGACAGCATGGACTTGAAAGACATCAGCTGAGCATAGATGCACACTTTTGTAAAGATGATTTTTCAAGTTTACCTCAGCCATTTTTTAGAAGAACCTCAGAAAGGCACCATTAGAAATAGCTCTTAAAAGACTGAGAGATATTTAGCTTAGAAATTAAATCAGCCTCCAATTTTCAATCAAAAGCACTCTATATGGAACTCTTACATTCCTATGGCAGAACCACAATGCGGAGTTCCCAGAGGTAAGCTGTAGCTCATGCAGTTTGCTTATAATGTTCCTAGGCTGTGAGCAGCTTTTCTGAAAATCAGGTGTCCTCAGTGAAAGGTGAAGCTGCACTGCAGCTCCACTTGAATCTTCTTCTGCAGGTCTCAGCTCCATGCCCATGCTTTGCCTGATGCTGGAATGATATTGAAATTTCAAATATCAGTGGTATCACTTATTTGTTCTTTCATATAATGGTATTCATGGGTACCAAGACTGTTGTTAAATGTATATGGTTTGAAGGAGTAGAAAATTACAATGTATGTACACCCAAGATTTGACATGCTCTTTTGACTACATAAGGAGACAGACTGAATCACAAATACTCCTGAACAGATTGTTCCCAGTACCAGTATTTGTTCACAGTGGGAGAGATATCATGACTGTTACAGAGTTCATGGTCACTTTCAGAATAAACAGATCCTCATAAAAAAAACAATTTTGGAGAAAACATTTCATTGTCAAAAACACCTATGTGCTGCTGCCAAGACACTTTGAATCCTAAAGTGGTGCTCCTGAAAGTGACATTTAGCTTAAGAGATCCCACATTCACTTTCTTCTGATGTGCACATCATGGTGTTTCCTGCTGGTTGCCAAGCTGCAGATGGCTATATTTGGATAACTGTGTCTTTTTTAGAGCACCAATCTTTCTGTTATCAACATTGTTAATACAAATTAGAGAACAATCCTTCATATCCACTGAGAGTCACTAAGGGAATTATATGAGCAAGTGATATCAAAGTTAAAGTTGAAATACAATAAAACACTAACATTGTTCACTTCTTGGACAATGTTCATTATGTTGAGACTATGGCAAAGAAAATATATAGTCACTGTATTAGAAATACAATTTTATAATTAATCTCATGTATAATATGCTAAACACAATGCATTTTATAATGCCCTCTCATTTTCATTAGAAACAGACTTTCAAAACTTGAGTGCTGTAATTAAGGTAAATGTGTTTTTAAGGTAGGTAATCCCCTTTTGTTTATGCCTGCTAGCTACATATTGACTCTTCTCATCTGTATTAGCACACAAGCACTGTATTTTAATTAAGCAAATAGAGATTCCAATTAGTAAACTGTAATACTTCATGTATTTAACCTAGGCATTTGAAGTTCTCCAGGAATGTTTTTTTATCATTCAAGTTAGTTTTGCATACTTGTCACGTGCAATTAGGCAGCTCAACTAAGAGTTTACTCAACACTCACTCAATGACTGTGTGCAGGTCAATTGAAATACTTATTTACTTTTGCTATTAACAAAGTAAGAAACCACTTGTTGAAATCAGGAACTATTCCAAGATTCTAACATGTCAAATTATATACTGAAATGCTATTGAATTATATATTTATTAGATAACTTCTGATATACTTGGAAGTAATTTCTTGCTTGGATCCTGCTACAAGAAAATATTTCATCAAGAAGTGTGGTTTTCAGCTCTGTTATCCGTAAGGAAACACAACTGTCATCAGTCAGCAAAGATCTGCCTATATAGGAATCCCCAAGTGCTGAAAGACTTCTATAAATTATCCATAATGTACTGTGAGTTCGCTGTGCTGTTGCCTGGAAACTCAAAGCTTAGATCTGATTCATCTGGGAAAGATGTTAAAAATAGTAGCAGACACGCTTGTCAGACTCACAGTTAGGATTAACTTTAGCATCTGGGATGCCTTCGCCATCGTGACCTTTTGCAATTTCCTACGAACAGTATTAAATAGGCAGGAATGCCCAAAAGTGTTCAGAAATTTTCAGGAATGTTTAGATGAGACCACCTTTCCATTCTGAGTTGGATTTTCCATAGTTCCAATGGGAAAAATAAAGATGTGAATAAAGATTAAGAGATTTGGAGTAATTCTTTGTCTTCTATTACCATTTTGAAGTTGGACATTCTTCTAGCTCAGGTGTTTGATATTGATTTCCTGATGAACACAGCATATTTATCTGTCTTTTGAGATTTGGTTTTTGTATATATTTAGGAATGAGAAAGTTAGCATAAACTTCCATACAATTTCAAAATGTTCTTTTTTTTCTACAGTAATGTGCAAAGAGCACGGAAGATTAAGTTATTGAACAAACTAGATCTTACTTTCAATCTTTGTATGGTAAATAAAGGAAATAAAATATTCATCTATTACACCTGCTTTTAGAAGGGAGCAATAAATATGAAAAATTGTAGTATTTCATCTGTTTTACTTCCCCCCCCCCCAATATGGCAAATGGTCAAATAAGAGAATTATAAACATTTTTAGAACAACAACACAGAGTCACACTCCTGTAACATATTCTCCTTCTCTCTCTAAGGCTGACCCCGCATCAGTAATCTTAGACCCAATGAGATGTGGCTTATATTCCTAGCTGCTTATTTTAAATTGCTAACAAGCCGATGCACATAGATTAGGGTATTATCTGAGACTGCAAAGCCTCCATTCTATGGCATGGTGAGCAACACATGGAAATTACTATTTCACTTTTTATTTTTGAATTATTTTTCTATTGCTCATATGCACATAGATGCTTCTTCAAAAGCTGATAAAAGTGATTAAATTGAGCAGAATGTCAGATATGGTACTCTGACTTATATATTATAATTTTAAAATTTAGATTATTGTTGAATAATGAAATGTTTCCCTACATCTAGTGACAGCAGCTTCTTACTACCAAAGGTATTATAACCTCAGAATTTTGCAAAGGAAAATAAAAACTTGACAAAGGAACAAGGATGACTGATTGGCATAAGCTTTAGAAACACTGCTTAAGTACACACATCTGAGGTAGAAATTCACAACACTAAGGGACTATGTGCCTGTCTTCATGCAGATAATCACCTCCACAAATACAGCACAAGGCTGGTATAGGCACCATCTTCCATGTTAATCATGCCCATAGAACACAATGAAAACTTGATCAGTGGGCCCATTTAACCCATTCTCAATGAGTTAGATTCAGAACTGGAAGAGATGTAGCTACAGTGCACAGACTAATCATCCTCCTATACAGGGGCTATTCACAACCATATTTATTGGGCAGTCAACACAACTCTGATGCAGGTATAGTATTTGCATGGGCCAAGCCTTTGGCTACACCACAGTGCAGATTTCTAGTTCACTTAGAACAAAGTGTATTGCTGGTGAAGTGTTGTTTTGGATGGAGAAATCAAGCCATTTATCATAAAAACAGGCCATTCAAGAAACACAGTAATGCTGGCCTACCTAATCCACCTGGTTGTGCCCTATCAAACCAACTTTAAATTGCAAAAACCAGAGTAGTGAAATATTCCATATAGATAGGAAAGCTTTCAAAGAGTAATGATCCACTTATTGTGCTACATTTGATAATAGCAAAGAGCCTCACTCTCTATAAGAGATGGGCATATTTTCATGGCCTGTTCCAAGGTACTGACAAAACCAAAAGCACATAATTACTTTACCCTTGTGTAAGGCATAAGGGTATACTATTTTTTAAGCAAGAACAAGAAGAAAGAATCATTGTTTCTATAGGTGGGGGGTGGTGGAGGCTTTCTTTTGTGTCTCCTGGTTCACATATGACCTTCCAAATGTAAATACACACCTTCAACTGGGGAAGCTGGTTGAGGTCTGGATGATTTCATTTGAAAGAGTTTATGCATTTAAGCATATAACACGCATTCATCTGTGTATTTGTCAATCTGTCTATCTGTCTGCCAACGTATACTTTGGCTGTGCAGAATCTTAAAATCAAAGAAAGCTGGATTCATTATGTTACAGACATAATGCTCTGAAAAAATCACTTGCTATCCAAATATCACATGCATTACATGCCATGCAAAGAACTTCATCTATTTGTCAGAATAGCCAAAACACACTCTTTACATTAAGCAGAATAATCTACATCAGTTATAATTAATTAGTGCATCAGGTTCTCTTACTGCCATGAGTACAACCACAGGGAAAAATTATTCCATGGCAGCCCAGTAGCTTGCTATGATCTCTTGATAATGTTTCCTTTTTGGCATAAGAAACACAGACCCTCGATTTTGCTTGAATCCTTCAGCCTGATGAACAAGTTCTATTTTGCTGTTGTTCAGTATTATACTGAGCAGGTCTGCTTAACAAGGAACAGATATCATTTGCATTCATGAGAAATGCATGGGAAAAATCAGTGTCATTTTTTTTAAATACACACAAGGTAATTTGATTTTTCTTTTGGTAATGTAACTTTTTTCAGCTTTATTTTTCACAGCATAAACTAACATAATGTTTTATCTTTCATATTTTCTCCTTTGACTGCAAGTACAAACTATGGATAGAGTTTTTAATAAAACGCTACTATTCTATATGGAAAATTTGTGACTTTGTACTTTAGAATACTTAGGAATTGGACTATACATTTTAAAAGGTACTATGTTTTCTTACCCTAACAATTTTAAACAAATACAACAAATAAATAATGTCCAGCTCTTCAGCTACTTTAATTTATAATATAAATTTAGCAGAACAATCTTCTCCCAGCTTTTGAAATGGAGAAGAGGTTGATGCTTTCTTTTGCCTCTTTCTAAGCATGTTAATGGATAAATGAAGATACAGATAAATAATAAATGGTAGCTAAATAATAAACTAAGTGAGGAATCCAATTACAGAACTTCTGCTTGTCACAAAACACAACTCAAGTTCTGTGCTGCAAGTGGGAATGACTGCAGGGGACCTAGGTGCAGCTGGGAAACTGACTCACAAGTTTGCACATTTTAGAGTGTTTTAAGACTGAATTCTATAGGCTACAAAAAAAACATTAAGATCTGGCCTTAAAAGTCAGAGTAAGTGCCATGCTAGAGCACTATCTTATAACTGCTATGATTAATTTTATAGCCTTTTGAGGAGACAAAGCTGCTGTTCCACTACAAAGAAAAGCTGCTGAGACACTGGATGGAACTATTCCAGTTCTAATTAACCTGCCTAAATGCTAATTTAGGCAGAGGAAGTTGTATTTAATCATTCAAGTTTGCAAAATACGGCTATGAATGAGATCCAGAGAGCCCATTTAAGTACTTAAAAGAGTGAATCATGTATTCTCAACAAGTTTATTCAGAAAGCCAGACATCTCCATTTGCAGCCAGCCAGTCTTTCAGCATCTGTCACCTACTTCTTGAATCACAGACACCCCCTATGCACCTTGCACAAGTATGCAAAGACATTAACAGTGTAGATGTGATACATTAATATAGTTATATCTAAACTCTATCTGCTTCCCAAAATAATTCTGCTCACTGGACACTTTCAAGCCTTCCTAAAATACATGAAAAGCAATAAGCACAGCAAAAAGCACTGCCTTACTGGCTAGTGTTCTATTCATGACAGGAATTTTTCAGGGAAGAGGAGATCTGTATTCCACCTCATGCTGCACATTACATGGATCCTGGTCAGCAGAAACAACCATGGGCACTAGAACAAAACATTAGGGCAGAAAGTGGAGTTTCTTCTCCAGGAAGCAGGCCAGCTGTAAGGTGGGGATAGCACTCCTACTTTTCCTTTTCCTTCATGTTCCCTAATGAGATTAATATTTTCCAGTTTTGTCACAAAGACTGTGGAGGAGACATCTGGCTGGTGCCACTTGGAGCACTGAGTTGCTGTAGCATGCAGCACACCTGGATAATGCCTCCTGCACCATTCTTCTGGGGCCCACACAGGAGGCTCCCAAAGACAATCTGATGGTAAATGCCTACATTTTCTCTTATAGCTGTCATTATGACTAGCAAAATGTGCCTAAAGTAACAACTGATTTGTTGGCTTTAGCAATCTTTGCTCTCCCATTCACTTTTTCTTTCTTGTCTGCTGTTGCCTTTGAGATTTTATTAATGACACATTTTCTGCAAATAATGATTATATTTTAAATATCAAAATTCCGTCTTATACTATGAGGCTTGGAGAGACCCCATTAAAAATGTGTATTTGTGGTTATATGTAGGAAGGTCCATCTTCTTCCCTGACCTTTGAAGAATGGTTTGAGGTATTAGCTGGTGCATGAGCTCTTAACATTTCTGTACATGTTGCAGCTTGGAGGAATGACAAGCTGATTTTACTGTATTGGAGGTTGTAACTTTAAATAATTTGCAGGACATTTGGACATTTGTAACTTTAAATAATTTGCAGGAGGTTTTATCTCATTGTGAACTTAAATAAAAAAGTAAAAATTCTTTTTTTAAGAAATAATATCACATCACTGTAGTAGATCAGATGAACAGTCTATCAGGTCTAATATTTTATGTCTAACTGTCTTAAAATTTGAAAAAATACATCTATGCATACATATTTGTATGTTTGGAGTGGGGATGAGTGTTTGTGTTAGTGAAAACTTACTGTGTAAACATATTACATCTGTCCAACTGTTTTTAATACTCTGCCCTTATCTAAGACTTGTCATAAGTTTTACAGGACTGGAAATCCAGTTGCAGAAGACAAATGTGTTAAGTAGGGGAATAATCTGAATCATTTGATTTTCTGTGATTTTTTAAATTTAACTTACCACTAAATATATAACCCTGTTTAAAATCAATAAAAGCCATACTAGTGGAGGAGAATCTGGGTGACAAATAGACTTTCAAAGTAGTTAGAAGTGGGAAGTCATGTTTTTGTAGACTCCAGTTTAGGCTTAATGGTATTTGGTATCTTTAGCAATGATGGGTAATAAAACTAATGCTAATAAAACCTGATGATACAAAAAAATCATTGACTAGACCATAATAATAAGTCACTTATATGGATCTAAGATGATAAATGTATATTTCCATATTAGGAAGTAAAATCATTATGGCAATTATGTTATACCTTGCCATTTCTCAAAAAAAATGTCTTTGCCAAAGAGAGGGAACATAGAACACACCCTCTCAGCATGACATGCTGGCAATAGAGGCTAACACAGTCAAAGCATGACTAAATTGGGGAGCTTGGACCTGGAATAAATCCAGAGAAGAGCACTAACAAGTGCTAAAAATGAATCTGTGGATTACTCTATTCACTTCTGACAGTCACATCTTACAAGGAGTGTGGAAAAATGGGGTGACCTTCAGCAAAGAATAAGACAGATTTTAAATTCCTCTCTCCTTCAAGGCAATGAATCTTGCACTTGTACCTGCACAGGCTTGCCGTGTTAAGGGATGTACCACTCACAAACATTACTCTAGTCATAAAATGAGCCAGATACTTTTCAAATCTAGCTCTGATATTTTATTCTATGACTTCCTGTGGCTATGAATTCCATACACTGAAAATAGATATGTCCATAAATCACCTTTATAACCATTGCTGAAAAGCAGGTATTTAGGGAGTTTTCAAAATACAACTTTTTTTCCTGACGTATGGTAAGAGCTCTATTGTGCACAGGGAATTCTGATAGACTTTAAAACTTGCAACAGGAAGTATTATAAACTGTAATAACTGCAGCGAATCTACCCAGCTTCTTCTAAAATGTAATGAACTAAAATATCTCTCTCCTCTTTGGAAAGGTCATTAAATATATTTTTATGGGATATCTGGTAACAGTAACCAATTTTTAATATGCTATAATGTTAATATGGGTGTGCCTCGACAATTATAAATTATATAAAATTAGTTACTGGACATAAAAATTAGGGTTTTTAAGTGATAATAATTTGTCCTTAATTAAAAGAAAAATTGATAATGTGCTGACAGAAGCAAATATTGGGAGCATAGAAAATTTATTTGAATGAAAATTTTTGTCTAATTGAAGAAGACATTGACAGCTCATCTAATGTAACTTTAAATAATAAAAAGGATTTTCGAAATGAATTAACAGTAAAGGATGTAAATGATAGCATGATGAAAGAATAAAATTCATCCATAATATAGTTTTCTTAGACCAATAACTTCTGTGAGTTTACATGGTAGATATTTTGCAATATTTAAATGCTTAATATGTTCAATGCATTAAAAAGGTAATTTCTAGAAGCTTCAAATATAGAACAGCATGGGGGAAAAACATAACACCTCTGCCTCAAGGGAGACACAAATGCTATAAACTGCAAGATATAGAATACATGTGAAATTTTTAAAAAAATAAAATATTCAGGTTTTATTTCACACAAATAGCAAAACTCATGGATTCCTTCTGCACCTTCAGGACCCTGAGAGTAGAAAAAAAGCTCTGTAAGTTTTGGTAATCTGCTTCATACTGGCTTCACTCAGTCATCAGAAAGACTTCAGATAATGCAAAACCTTTACTGCAGAGCAGCCCTTGCTCTGCCAGCAGTGCCGTGCTGTGCAGCAGTGTCAGTCCCTGTGTGTCACCTGCCCAAGTCTTCATCTGCCCACATAACCCAAAATCTACAATCTCTTAAGCTGGTCAGCTATGTGGCAGCAACCCTGATAATAATGTTTTGAAACTAGGGGTTTCAAACCTTTCTGATACAGGCATAAAGAAATGTAATTTTTGACTGATAAAATTAAACAGAAAGGTTGTTGTGAGATATTTTCAGAATCTAATTACATGGAACTCTGTAAATTACATGTGTTCACTGGTTTTATTGCAAAATGCTGGTCATCAACTTTCTTGAACCAATGTAATTCAAGATTGCAGGACCTGATTGTTTAGGACAGGCAAACTCCAAATATTTCACATCTTTGTCTCAGTGTTTTGAATAGCAGTTCTCAATGCTACTAAGTAAAGAAAGACATCATTGGAGAAGGAATATATAGAAAGGATTAAAGTGAACAGATGAATATTTAGAACTGCCACTAAGAAGTTGCAAAAATATTGTTTAAAGTAATTTAATTTTATTCAGAAATGGAAGAAAACTCAGAAAATACAAAGGCTTTGTGTTCTGTTCAACAGTTTTCATGGAGAAAATGACAGCAGTACCATGTGAGTTAGTGTTCATATTATTGGAATTGCACTTATTTTCGTTTGTGAGTTTGGGTTTGGTTTTTTTTTTCCTTCCTCACTCAAGAAGCATTTAAAACTTCAAGGCTGCTCAAGCCTAATTCCTGTTTGTTATAGAAATGCTGACAGACTTCTACCAATTGCAGAGAAGCAGCCACAAGTTTAAAACTTAGACATAAGCACAAACTCTTCACCATCAGGCTCACTGTTCTCAGCACAGTTTCTCAATCACATGGCTATGACCAATTAGTACAAGCTGTCCCATATTCCCATCTCCTGTGGTTTGCAGCACTTCAGAGTGTGATTCTGCCCTTACAGATGGGATGTGCTATCCTCCATATGGACCATGGTGTTTGTACCTCAAAAATCTTAGAATAGAATATTGCAGTTGAAAGGGCCCTATAAAATTCATCTAGTCCATCTGCCAATGGCTACTAAATTTACTAAATTTGAATGTGCTTAAAGCATGTATAAAGTATAATTTATTAATATTAACTATAAAAAGTAGTGTTAAAATATGTACAGACATTCAGAAATATACTCTAGGTTTCTTTTTAATGCATATATATTTCTATGAAGGAGAATTTACAAGCTCTGGTCCTATTTTAGTGTTCATTTGCAAATATCATTAATACTTTCACAGGAGACTTACTTCAATGCCTAAAAGATGATCAAATCATCTAAGTGGCTTGATCTCAAGTACTGTGAAAATTAAGCATCTCTGTGCCTCCACAGTACTTCAAAAAGAAACGTAGACATTTCAATTTTGGGAGTATATGATCCATGATACAACCTTTGGAAAATACTAGAATGTAAGTCCAGAATGAGTGAAAGGTCTACTCTGAACCCTGTGAACTACTATTAACTACCTAATATGTGAAATAAGTTTACTGCTACTTTTAGACTCTTCAGGGTATATAAAAGTGAGCAACTGTATGCCTGCTGTGGAAGAGTTCACTGCTGCCCCCACTTAAGGCATAACCACCAGTGGTGGTTGTGATGGCTGCATCTAGCTTATTCTGAACTTGGGGGGGACAGAGTCTGATGTCTTGCTGGCATGGAAATAAGATGATAAGTCATTAACTTTTAAATCTTAACTAAGTACTATAAAGGATTGGTCATGTGCATATAATCCTTTAGACATAAACCATTGAGGAGTAGGAGGGGATTGAGACATACCTGTGCTTGCCTCTGAGAAATGGGACAAAAGGGAGCCTTTTCTGAACATCATGACTCAGCTAGAGCTGAGTATCCTAGCAGTTTTGCCTGACTCTGCTCTCTATGAAGTAAAAAATCTGGTGTACCTTGCCATCAAATCTTGTCAAACCACTGTTGCATTTACTATCAAACTTTGTTATATCAATAAAGTGTATTGTTACTTCTCTCTTACAAGTGAAGTGCCTGGCTCCATCCCCAACACCTATACTTAAGAGGAAGGTTTTGATGTATAATTTATTATCAGAAAAAGGAAAAAAAAGCATATGATGTGTTAGAGACAAAATGTTAAACACATGTATTTGTACTCTTAAATACTGTCATGTACTGCTTTTTTAACCCTTAACAGTGATATTGACTTTCACCTCAAACTTAGTGGCTGCTGGTTTTTGTATTTATTTTACTAATTCACATCAATGAAATCATCAATAAACTGATAGTTCATTAGTGACTGGTATTAGTCTTTGCTTCTTATTCTGTAATGATTTACTGTATTCAAAAGGGAAGCAGGTTGATTAATTTAAATTATCTCATTTAATGTCTTCTACCAAATGTCTGGGAAAATAATGAATTACAGCTAAAGACAACTATCTTCATTTTGTCTGTAATGATTTGAAAGTCACTGAGATGTTATTGGTTCAGAATGGAGTGTTCTGGAGCTTTTATTTTATGTATTCATTCATTTCACCTGTGGGAACAGAGAGGATGATGGAAAGTAAAATTAATAATGAAAAATAGGGTGAAACTGGTGCAGAGACTAGGCAGAATGAAAAATAAGCTCAGAGTTTTGTATAGAAGCAGAGAGAAGAGAGAATGGAAAAAAACCCCCAGCAGTAGAGTTGTCAACTTTAAGCCTGTAAACAGAGAAAAAAAGGATAGCAATGTCCAACAACTGAGTTATATCAAAGACTTTCTAGGATGTGTAGCTCATTCTCACAAAAGGTTGTAATTCATGAGATTTGCCACATCCTAGTAACAACCACTACACTTATAAGTAAAACTGTAACAGAATTAAGCCTTTGAAAGTTAGGGTTTCAGTTCCAGTCCTCTGACAAAGATTACTTCCTAGCTTTGATCAAAACATTTGCCTTTTTTCTCTCTTAATTCTTCATTTATTAATAAGAATTAAAATATTTCTCCTACTTAGAAAGGTTAATGAGGTCAAATCCACTAATAAGTGGTTCGGGGACTACTTGAGCCTTCTTGCCAAGGCATTTCTTCCTAGTACATGCACTTTGCATAGGGCTTTCCACATCACACAGAATCCAGTGATTAAGTGCATTATGTGTATATGGGGTTTTCTTGAACTTGCAGTCAGGACACGAAGCCAAATTTATGTCAGAGCATGTCAGAAAGAAGGTACTTGCTTGTGACCAGCACTCATCTACACATAAAGAAATTTTGCTGGAATCAAATAAACAATACTAACATGACATAAGACTAGTCAGCAGGGAAGAAGACCAGCCTCACTGTACAGGAGGCTTTCACTGGAACTCAAAGAAAAAGAGTTTACCATCTTTGGAAGGAGACCCAAGCAACTCAGGAGCACAGGGATGTCCTTATGTCATGTAGTGAGAAAATTTGAGAGATGAAAGCCCATCTAGAACTCAATCTGACCACCACTGTAGAAGATTAAAGGGTTTTTTTTTACAAATACATTAATAACAAAAAGACAGCCAAGGAGAATCTCCGTCTATAATTGGATATGGGGGGAAATTTGCCATCAAGAATAAGGAAAAGGTTGAGGTACTTAATGCCTTTGCCTCAGACTTTTACAGTAAGCCCCTGAGCTGGTAGACAGGGACAGAGAGCACAGTAGTCCCACAGTAACCAGGAGGAAGCAGCTAGTGACCTGCTCTGCCACCTAGACACTCACAAGTCTATGGGACCAAATGTGTCTCACCAAGGATACCAACACAGCTGTTGGAAGAACTCACCAAGCCACTCTCCATCTTTTGTCCACAGTCCTGGTTAACCAGGGAGGTTGGCCATCTGCAAGGAGGGCCAGAAGAAGGATCCAGAGAAATACAGGCCTGTCAGGCTGACCTCAGTGCTGGGAAAGGTTATGGAACAGCTTATCTGGAGTGCCATCACATGGCACATGTAGGGCAACCAGTGGATCAGGCCCAGCTAGCATGAGTTCATGGATAGCACATCCTGCTTGATGAACCTGATCTCCTTTTATGACAAGGTGACCTGCCTTGGATGAGGGAAAGGCTGTGGACATTGCCTACCTTGACTTCCCTAGGGCTTTGACACTATCTCTCACAGCATTCTCCTGGAGAAGCTGGCAGCCCATGTCTTAGACAGGTGTAGTTTGCTGAGTAGAAAGCTGAATAGATGGCTGAGACTAGAGAGTGGTGGTGAATGGAGTTAGATCCAACTGATGGTCAGTCACAAGAGGTGTTCCCCAGGGTTCAGTGTTGGGGTCACTCCTGTTTAATATTTTGTCAATGATCTGGATGAGGAGATTGACTACAGACAACACTAGGTTGGGTGGGAGTGTTGGTCTGCTGGAGGGTGGGAAGGCTCTGCAAAGGAATCTGGACTGGCTGGATCAATGTGCTGAGGCCAATTTTATGAGGTACAACAAGGCCAAGAACTGGGTCCTGCCCTTCAGTCACAACAAACCCACACAGAGCTACAGGCTGGGGGTAGAATGGCTGGAAAGCACAAATTTTATAATGGGTGGCTGAGGGAACTGGGGTTGTTTGGTCTGTAGAATGGAAGGTTCAGGTGAGACCTTCTCATGCTTCACAACTATCTGCAAGGAGGTCCTTGTGAGGTGATGATTATCCTCCTTTCCCAGACAACTAGTAATAGGACAAGGGAAGATGGTCTCAATTGGAAAATGGTTCAATTTGGATACTGGGAAAAAATTATCACTGAAAAAAATGTCCAGGCATTAGAACAGACTCTCCAGACAAGTGGTGGAGTCATCATCCCTGGAAGTATTCAAAAAAGAGTAGAGGTGGCTTTCCAGGTTGTCATACAGTTGTACTCAGTCAAAGGTTTGACTAGATGATCTTACAGGTCTTTTCCAATCTCAATGATCCCATGATTCTATGATATATCTGATGCATACCCTCCATTACTACTGAGTAAAGTAGATGGATTTTTTAAATAATTTTCCATTTTCCAGGAAGCCATCTTACAACTATAATAAGTTCATCGCCTACTGTCTACTGTCACCAGTCTTGCCAAAATTACCAATCACCACACTCATAGCAGGCACACTGTTGGGATAGAACAATGGCCTCCAGAGGCATCCTTTTCCATCAGCTGCAGAAAGAGTGCCCCGGGCATTGCAGGGTTAAAGCTTAGTGTGGTCTCTTTAAAATTGTTAGTATATTTGTATTTAAGTGTGATTTAACAGAGAAAAAAATTATAACGACAAAATCTCCAGAGACATGTGTGTTGACAACTTTGCAGTTCCTTTCATATCTAAACAACTAAAATCAGCAAAAATACAGAATAAACAAAAGCATACAGATCAGTTTGGGAGGTTTTGATGCTGTTTTTTCAAGCACCTTGCTCTAAATTCTGATTCTTCTTGAGATGAACAGCAGCATTCCAGCTATCTTTAGGACTGTTGCAAGCTGCTCCACTGAGATGTTGTGCTGCACACTATTTTCTGGAATTATTAGACATACAAAACAATAGACAAAATCATCTAGAAAGACTAATTTTAGAGGGTTTCACAAGACTCCTCTTGCTTCCTATTATTACTATTTAGAACAACTCTACCATATTAGGAGTTGATTTGAATTTGATACCAAGACTCTGTTTAAACCTGAATGTTGTCAGGTCTTTGTTTCCTCCACAAACAATAATGATGTTCATTACATACATTATTGCAATAGTGTTGACCATTTCATGGTGATCTTTGCCTGTCGCTATGTTTTACAAAGGGTGTCTTTTGGGAGATACAAAACATTCTCTGCAAGGCCCTGAAGAATGAAACATACAATTTATCTTTCAGTTCTCCAAATCAGCAGTCATCCTTTTGATAAGAAAATACTGAGTGATTAATTTGTCTTGGTAAGCATAAATTATTGATATGCAAATAAAAATAAGATAGTTGTAAGAACAGGATGTAAAAACATCTCTATAAACTAATATAAAAGTCTTAGGACACTTGGCTATTTGATTTCAGACACAAGAATTCTTACTGATGTTGATATATAACACTTTTTTTTTGTATTATTTTGTATACTATTACTACATAATACACATGTAGTGTTCTTATTTTGTTGTTTTTTATTGTGGCTAATTATACTTTTCAGTCTTGATTTTGAAAAAAAGCTAAGTGCACATTTAACTTCAAGCATCTGAGTAGTTTTATGAGCTTCCCAAAACCTAAGTTTATAATTGGGCCAAAAATACCACTCATTTGATTTTGGTTGTATTTCCCTCCGAATCCAAGGTTTATCCTTTATAACAGTAAGTACAAACTTCTGAATGTTACACAAGATTTACAGGCATTTCACAAACACCCCAAATAACAATATAAAATCAAATACAGAGACCTGTTTTTTAAAAAAAGCCATAAAAGTGACACTGCAGATTTGAGAATGTTGCCTGAGGAGCAAAATTCAGCTACAGTATTCTAATAAAAGCAACTACAAAATGGAAAGCAAATTATACCTGGATGAAAACAGTTACTTGGATAAGAAGTCATTCTGCAAGCATGTTAAATGATAACAAAGGATTCAAAGAAACCTATTTATAAAACAGGAGAATTGCCTTATGACAAATATTTTGCTGACTTTACATTGAAGAAGCAAGGAATATGCTTTGATGTTTCAGAAATTTCTGTTTCTTTGCCACTTTACCCACACAATTCTGATCCATATAAAAGGTCATTTAAGTATGAAAAAGAGCCAAATCAAAGATGATGATGTGAGTGAGGACTACAGGAATGATACCGACACACAGAAATAATGGTCTGAAAGGTCAAGGGAACTTTATACAGAGACAGGTTTGCAGAATTATTGACCATCCTTAATCCTACCCCCATTAACTTCCAAATGGTGTCTGAAGGAGTCGAACACAGCAACTCCTGCTCAATGCACTTGGTAGTAGTCAACAGATAGGATTCTGCTTGTAGTTATGAAAAGAATATATTTCTTGGAGGAAAATTAAGGTAGCTCCACATTAGTCTATAAACCCTGGATACAATTAAGCTCAGTGTATTTTCTCTGTGAGGCGTTGTCAGACCTATTTTTCTTGTAAGTAATCCTGTACTTTGGCAGCCAATGAGACCACTTGCTCAGGAATCTAAATACTCCTAATAGTAGTCAAGGTCAGTATTTAGGACACAGACTGCTGATTGACTTATTCACAGTTCTTTCTCAGGCCTTCCAATCTACTTTAGAGACACAAGAGCAGTGCAACTCAAAAAAATCAAATGAACAGAGAAAAAAGGGGCTTGTTCTTAAAACAACATTTGCTAGCTGCCTCTTCAGATAAGGAAACACACAGCACAATGTGTGTGCTGGCCAATCTTCAAGTCCCCCCATGAATCTCTGGACTAGATCCCAGAATTTGAATTTGATCAGGGAATGCCTGGAAAGGACATGTTGCTGGCCTTCCACGAGAAGAAACTATTCTGTTTGGGCAAGGGGAGATAATGCTCAACCTGAGGAAATGTGCAGGTGGTGGCTCTGAAAGGCATTTACAGCTTACAGTATTGAATCATCAATAGATTTTCCTTCTCATCTGTTAGAGCCAGCTTTCCCTACAGTATTGCAAAACACATGTACAAGGCACCTTACACTCTTTGCACAAATCTAGCATGAAAAGGATGAATGTTGTGTGTCCTCACTGCACTTCAGCATCATCCACAAACAGTTTCAACATGCCAGTATGCCAATGCTTGTCAATCTGAGAAAGCCACCAACACTTTTAAACCACATTAAGGCTGCATTTATTTCCTAAGAAGCCAAGTTAACTGAAATGAGATTAAAAAATAATTATTATGGGATTAAAAAATTAACTACATTTGGTGATATGTAGCTGTAATAGAGCAGCTAGGGGAAGAGCAAAGCTTCTTAGCAGCTGTTACAGGAATAGAAGAGACAATTAAAATTCCAGCTGCAGAGAGAAATGTTTAGTCTGGGGTAAAAATAATAATCAGACACAGGGAACTTCAGAGGAAATCTCTTGCTTTTTGGCCCCAAATAAGCTGATGTTCTTAAAGGTCAACTGCAGTCAGTATGACTGAGCTACCAGCATCATACTTGACATTGTACTCCCCATCTTCTCCTATGCCAATACCTAGCCTAGAGAAAGGGTGCATGCTCAAAACTCTGTGGCAAATGCGGCAGAGTTCTCACATTAGTAGTTGCAATTCTTTTGAATATCTGTGTCCAAAAAAAAAGGAGGATCACTATACCGCTAAACAGTGTTCCACTTTCAGCTCAGAAATAAACAATTCAGTTTGGGTAGAGACAAAATTTCTCAGCATCTATCAATGATGTAATCTTTCAGCTATAGGAACTAATATCCTCATTCTCTTTGTTACTCAACTTCCCCTCAACACCTCCTTCCCTCTCTATGGCAACAGCTGACAGGCTGTCAGGCACATAGAAACTGTTGGACCAAGATACAACTCCAGCCCTTCCCTGACTTTCTAAAACAGGACAGCGGAGGCAGTAACTTCCCCTTTCCCCATCTCCCAGACAAACTATATTTTTGTTACCATTAAATTAAAGTGATTAAAAAACAGATTTGTCACCCATGTTAGCAAGGTCACAGGCCTGGATTTTGAGGGAAGACTCAACTACAAGAGATCAGCTTACAACATTTCATCTTGATAATATTTGAGTCACCAACAGTCTATGAAACAGTTTGCAATACAACTCACAATTCCCATCTCAAACCATCATGCCAACATTGCCTCCTTCAATGGTGATCATTATAAAAGAATGCAAACATAGTGTCAGAAGATGGCATGGGACAGTTTATTGCATTTTCAGGATTAAATGTTAGCATCTGTGTACTATAGAGTACCTTCTCCCTTTTCCATCAGCTCAACAGTATTTAAATGATTTCTCTCCAATATGCTATGCTAAAACTCCAGTATGTAAATTGGGAGCACAGTTTCACCTGCCTTGTTTAGTATCTTTAAAACCTCAGACTGACCAATGTTGATGGAACCTATTCTAGGATCACACAACAGTATTGCAGAGTATCACAACCAGGGAAATGGCTCAAGAAATATTAATTAAAAAGCAGAGGAACAGGGAGAAGGTCATTATAGATAGTGAATATTTCTCACCTATAGGAATGGATGAGATATTTTTGACTCTTTGAATAACTTCATAATAGTTATTTAGTTAACTGCCATAGATGTTGAAGTAAATTTACAATACTGATATTTCTGGACTCAAGAGAGGATTTTGCTGTCGGGGGTCTGTCCTTTTGTCTACAGTATATAAAATATCCTGTCAGCCTTTTGCTCAAGAGACCATACTATTGGCATTTTGTTGTTCTTTCTTTCTACATCACTTTCCGTTCCATCTTGTAAGAGTGGCTTGATGCAGCGTTCACTTCAAATTCCCAAGCACCACTAATGCTGTTGGGTTTACTACCAGATTTACTTTTCTACTGATGTAGACTGAGATTTCTGTATTTAGAGTCCCAGGAACCCACCTTTGTAAAACCCTAAATGATGATCTTGTCTGACAATCTTTCAGTTTTTAGAAGAGCCTTCTTTACAGCATTTTCTTCTTTCTTTTTCCCCACTTCCAGCATTCTAATAATAGTAATACTGCTTTTTTAGTTCTTTTGCTCAGATAAAAAAATCTTAATTTCTTTATGCATCCCTTTTTATTTTCTATTCCACTGAGGGCTTCAAAGGTGTTGATGAATTAAATAAAATTTACAGTATCCCCTTGAAATAAAAATGGAGTTGATTCTGTTTCATACACTTTTACTCTGGGATTAAGGAAGTTAAAAATCCACATAGTAAATCTACATGCAAAAATATACACAGAATCCTACCCATGGATTTGACAAATATATCAGGCTTAAACAATTTGAACAGAAATTTGGACAGAAGCTCATTGTCAAAGTTCATAAAAAAACAGCAGGAGTCTTCCCACTACCTTTAGAGTTAGGTAGCATACCAAAACCAGCACAAATAGCTTCCTCCTGTTCAGATTTGACAGGCACACATCATCCTTGCCCTTTCCAGTTCAAGCTAATGAAATGCTGTCACAACAGACAACTAGCCCACAGTAATGAGCCTCTGAAATGGGGAGATCATGACTGGATTTACATTACTGCATTTACTGATTCTATTTCCATTCAGAGATGACTTTATACTAAAGAAAGAAATTCAGGAAAAATTGAATATGATGCCACAGGAAGAAATTGGAATTAACCCAAAGCCAGACAATTCCTACCAGAGGAAAATTGAGAGGTAAATGTGTTGGAGATAGGACTTAGCATTTCTGTTTACAGCAGGATGAGAAAAGGAACAATGGGTGCTGTGGGAGGGACTCTCCTTTCCATTAAATGTACTTAGAGTCACCTCGATCTTACCCTGTGCATACATGACCTCCAAAAGGAAGCATAATATCTACTACCACTGAATTACAGAAAACATCTATGTGGACAAGAAGATTTCAATTTCACACAGGCTAAGGACTAGATTCCACTAAAGTGTCAGGCATATTCAAGTCAGACAGGGTTAAACTGTGTACCTTCCTAGTGGGCCCACAGATTCTGGCTAAGATTTGGCTGATAGCTGTGTATATCAGAAAGCTGGTAGGTGGAAAATTCCTGTCTGCCTGTGGAAGACTTCACACATATACACTTGTATGTATCCAGTTTCTAAAGGGGAGTCTAAAAGTTGTTTGCACACTGAGTGGTAGACCAATTCCAGTCAACTAACTGGAAATTGTAAGTGCATCACAAGTACTGTAAATATACCCAAGTCTATGAACCAAATATCTTCATCCACTTATGATTCAGATTAAGCATCCTTTCTCCAACATAAACAACTGCAGCTACGCCTCCAAAGACAGTCCAAAGTCTTCTTTTGCCTTTATTTCCAGCCTTATGCAAGGATGGCTCTGTCCATCCTACACTAAAATGTTTTACTTTAGATCATTTATGCAAGAACTGAGACAAATAAGATCTAGGGCCTTGTTTTGGGATTTTTTGAAAGCCAGATTTTCCATATATCTTAGGAGAATACAACAGCAAACGTTGTTGTGTAGCACATGTAAAGGCACATTTCAAAATATTTTCAGCAAGTATGTGTGTAATTTCAGGTACTTCTCAGTTATGTTGCAATTATGAATGGAGGAAAGAGATGGGGCTGGAGGATGGCTAAACCCTGTTCCAGTTTTAGCCCGATTTAGTTTAAGATCTCTAAAATGAAAAGTAAACATTTCAAGAGCCTACCTGAGGCTCAGAACTAGCTGAGATGAAGATGCAAACTGAGGTATAAAATAATCAGTGTGTGAATATAGATCTATATTTGATGGCAGTTAAATTTTATTAATTGGAGAGAATTTTTTATCTGAAAATCAACTAGATTTGTAGGAGTGAAGGAGAAGGACAAGATACACAAAATTTAAACAGGGATGAGGATCAGACATTTCTTACACATGTTTATCCTGATATAACTCTACTAGATTTTGATGTTTTATGAATACCACATAAAATAAGATGGATATTCTACAACTAGTGCATCTGTTAAGGGTTCTAACACTGGTTAGGCAATGCACACTGTTCCTAAGTTACCTTGCTTGGAAATCAATGGGAAGTTGCACTTAAAAATATAACAGTATGGCAAATAAACATGAAGGCCATGAAGATACTGATTCAGTGTAGAATTTCCTCAGAAAATCTTGGACAGGGCAGACTTAATTAAATAAAATTAGCTTAATAGTTTAGTTTCTGCACAAATGAACAGTGCTCTAGAGACATCACACATTGCTGCAATGAATAGTTTTATAGTTTGTCCTAATTTCAGCCAACGACATGAGGGGGCAGAGCCTAGAGCCATGTCTAGGTGGTTGTTCTATGCTATGGACACCATGGGCTGGGGCTGGGAGAAGAGGATTCTCACTTCTAGGAGGGTGGGCATGGTGGAGGAGAGAGGTGGCTCATTTTATCCTTTCCAGGAGGAGCCAATGGCAAACACAGCAGCGGGGTAACTCTGCTGGAATCCCAGACAGAGGGTCTGTCTGCCACTGGTTCTCGTGGGCTTGGGCTTAGGGGAGAAACACTCAGGCAGAGGGTCCAGAGGCCGTTTTGTTCTCTTTGTCAGAGGGACAGGCAGTGCCAGGTCAGGTTGGTCAGCCAGTGAGCATTTCTTGAATATGAATCACCCTCTTTTTGCTTACTTTTGTTCTAAATGTTGTTGCTGTTACTGTTGGTTTTCTTACTACATTTCTATTTCCAGTAAATTCTTTTTATCTCTACTTGGAATCTCTTTTGTCTGTCACTGGAATGGGGGGAGGAGTAGCTTGTGGGTTTTTATTTTAGTGGGAGGACTAACACGATTCCTAAACCATGACACAGTTTTAAAAAGCAAATATTTCTGTGGTATTAACAACTTGCTCATAAGTCTGTTAGAAGCAATGTAGATCTCCAGGCATAGATCAACACACAGAAAATACACCCAAAAGATTAATGTGTTGAAAATGTTAGAGAGATGATATCAAGGATTAGCTGTTTGACCCTATTCTATTTGTATTACTTGCAGAATTTCAGATAAGTAAAAAAATTCACTAAAAGCAATACAAGATGTTTTTCAGTCTTTCTACTACAATTGTTGTAGAACAGTTTAAGATTATTTAGATCCCTAATAATATAAAGAAAACAAAAGCAGATATGTCTCTTAATCAGCATTCTTAGGGGAATTACAGCTTCCTTAAACAGAGGAAATATTGCTATAATCATCATGCTTTCTTATTTGATTTTAACGACTGTTATAAGTTGTTTTTGTGCAAGCCATCTATGTATCTTTCATAAAATGGAAGCTGGAGTCACATTTGGGATACAGTTTGGTAGATATATGTTCTCCACACTTTACATTTTTTTTTCTCTTGGCTAGTTGCCTGAACAGAAATGTTTATAACAAGGAATCCATTTTGCCTATATGAAGTACCATAATATAGAATATGAGCTAAAAATATATCTGAAGTATTCAACAAAGTAGGCATACAAAAAATGACTGAGGTTTTTCATCTTTTAGAAAATTGCTTTGAATGGCTAGAAATTATACACCAGTGAAAAGGAAAATGTGAGGCAGATATTCAGCACTTGCTTTTCTTTGTTCATTCATTACCAATTTAGCAGGGTTGACAACATTTTTTCATGTGATGAAATTTTGATTTGTATTGAAACCAAAAATCAATTTGCTTTCTGATGGACATTAGTTTCAGTAGAGCAAATGTAAAAGCTTCACACCTTTCATTGATGCCTGAATTAGGCCAAATTAGAGGACTTGATATGCTTGATTGAGTGGTTATATGCCACTTGTCAATATTACTAAAACAAGCCATACTGAAAATCACAAATTAGTAACACTGAAAGACCACAGGGAAAATTGCTGGAAGATATTTGGGATAATGGTATTTTCTAATGGTGTAGCAATAGATATGTCAAATCACAAGAATTGCATGCAATTATGCTTCATCTATGTTTAGAGCTTTGACCCAAGTTTCCATTAATATCAAGAGGAATGCTAGAGGAAAAGTCAAGGTAAAAATAACCCAGTTTCTATATCAGTGCTCATACTTGACTAGTCAGAACTTCTGCAAGTAAATATCAGTTTCGAATAACTCATCTCCTGACCAAAACCAAAATGCCAACACAGCATCATTTAGGCCCTAAAAGTGTAGAACATGACAGTGAATGAGGTGGCAACAGCTCTTTTTAGGCATGTTGTTTAATAATTTCCTTCATAAGAAAGTTTTCAGAAATTTTAAGTTTCAGAGCTTAAATTATCTCCTCTGGGTATTTATTTTTGTTTGGTTTTTCTACTAGACCCACATGATTTTACTAAGCAGGAGACCTAAGAAAAGTTTGATTTGCAATGACTGCTGTCTTGCATTGACTATCCATTCTTAATGCCATTCATGTGATATTTGAATGTAAGCACTGGTGATTGCAACTATTTAATATAGAAAATGGGGGCATTATCATTAAATCACCATCTTAAATTAATTTCTCTGCTTTCTTTAAAAATTTTTTTAAACGTCATCCTTTTTGTCAGGACTTTTCCTGACATCTCCAGGTAGCAGTAACAGACCATGGATGAGTCTTTATTAATCAAATTATTGTTTCTTGTTTGGATCATCTGTTTCTGTAAACTCTGGAAAGAAACCCTTAATAAAGTGATTGCCATGGCATTAAGATCCATAATAGTCCTGTCTGGGAAAAAAAATTACTTAAATGATTCAGGATAATATAAAATCATAAAATTATTTGGATTGGAAGGGACCTTTGAGATCATCTAGTTCCAACCCCCTGCCATAGCTAAACAAGTTAAACACCCCCAGCTCCCCCAGCTGCTCCTCACAGGACTTGTGCTCCAGACCCTTCCCCAGCTCTGCTGCCCTTCCCTGGACTCACTCCAGCCCCTCAGTGTCTTTCTCACAGTGAGGGGCCCAGAACTGGACCCAGCACTCCAGGTGTGGCCTCAGCAGTGCTGAGTACAGAGGGACAATCCTTGCCTTGGTCCTGCTGGCCACACTATTGCTGACACAGGCCAGGATGCCACTGGCCTTCCTGACCACCTGGGCACAAACTGCCCCATGTTCAGCCAGCTGTCAAGCAACACTTCTGGGTCCTTCATTTACTCATTATTTTTGTTTGTGACACCAATCTACATAGCTTATGTGAGTTTGTTTTAGTTCACATAATGAAAAGCATGGCAAAATATTTTTTCATACAGAAATATTTTCTAACACAATAAATGCATTTTATCTACTAATCCTCAATTTTTTCTTCTTTCTTTGATCCAAATAGTCCAATACTGAAACTTTAAATAGAAGGATAGGTTTGGGGGCTCTTATTTTCATCTTGTCACCTGAAATATTTCAGTACAGAAAGTCCTAGTGTTAAAATAGATTTTTTTTCTTTTAATTATACACAGCAAGTTCATCCAAGGCATTTAACTCAAGAAAAGCCAAAAACTACTCATGTTATGATTAGCTAATTTTTTTTTTTACTCAGCCACCTGAATCAAATACCTTTAAAAGCTTCTCAATGCTAGTCTGATTTAATCTTGCAATCATTACTATTGTTTAAACCATTTGTTATCATTTATATACTTTATAGTTTTATTCACTCATTTCAAGAGAGATGAATTTAGTCTGGAATGTGTGCAGAGAAATGATGCTAGAAATGGCCAGCTGAATGGAGACTTTATGTTTCAAAAGGACACTTGAGAAAAAAATACATTCATTTAATTCAGAAAATAAAATATAGAAATCAGTCATTAAAATCATCAGGGCGACAGATGAGAGGAACAGAGAAGAGCTATTTTAAGCTGAAAAAATTGGCAACAGAACAAATCAGTTTGAACTAGTCATAAATAAACTTTGTCTGGATTTTACCTGTCTGAATAATGAAATGTGGAAATTGTCTTCCACCTGGATAGTAGAACAAGAAACAGCTGATTTCCCCATACCACAGAGAATTGAGTTCTATAAATCTTAATGTCTTCATTGTTTCTTTAACAATTGTTTCTTTTACAGACTCTCCATAGATCATATCACTCACACTCCATACCCTGTTCATTAAGAACTAATCTGTATTCAGCAAGTCAGAGTTCCTTCTTCACCAGATATTGGCTCAACTGTCCTTAGGAAAGATAGTGAAAATGTCCCTCAAAAATATCAGGTTTTGGTGGTTGGTGTTTTTTGTTTCGCCTTTTTTTTTCTGTTTTTTTTTGTTTTGTTTTGGTTTGGTTTTGTTTTGTTTTGTTTTGTTGGTTTTTTTACTTTCTGCTGCCATTCCTCAAAAATACTGTGGAGAAGTCCAATGTATAATCAGAGACTCCTAGTGTGTGATCTGCTTGCTAGACAACCCATCTAAACCAGATCTCTCCATCAGGTGCCAGGCCGGGTTTTTTCTGGTTGAACAAATCTACTGTTTCTGGCTGCATAGGCGAACCTCTGTGAATACGAAACTGTCAGGAAGGCAGAAGAGGAGAGAGAGTTAGGGAGGTGCACTTTAAAGCTGAGAAGGCTGACTTTGATTAAGATAAACATTACCCATGGTGCTATAGAAAATTCAAAACAGTTGATAGGTAGATTTCCTGAATTATCACTAAATGTACTCAGCAGCACATTTGAGGATTAGGCATTAAAGCTGGGAAGCAG
The DNA here is from genome assembly GCA_013400435.1 of Pycnonotus jocosus. Lineage (NCBI taxonomy): Eukaryota > Metazoa > Chordata > Aves > Passeriformes > Pycnonotidae > Pycnonotus > Pycnonotus jocosus. The sequence goes on along the minus strand of VWYP01001508.1, from coordinate 81,307 downwards.
ACCTTGAAGGAAAAAAAAACAAAAAAAAACAAGCTTTGGCCACCAAAGTATATTTGCTTATTTTAAAAATTGTTAATTGTATTTGCTCTTCTGCAATTCTCACCACTCAAGCAGTCCAATCAATACTAACATGTGATAAAAATCAGTTAATTCTAGGGGGTTTTCCTAGGCAATTTATCCTTGGTATGTCCAAGTTCTTTCAGTTAAATTTTAGTCATTGAGTAGCACTTTGGGAGCACAGTATTTAATTGTCTTCTTATGTGTGCACATCAACAGTGCATTAATGTCAGATCAATTGCATAGAAATAGAAATGAGTAGTAACTATCTGAACAACAGTACTGTCACAGTTCAGGATAAGCTGTATTCTTTGATCCATCCCTGTATCCCTGTGGATATCCCTTTCAAGCAACTAGTCTGTATCCTGCACAGTTACATTCCACCGTACTGTCTCTGGCTAACAAAGAGTTAAATTTCCTCATAGTATCCTATGTTGTGCTGTGCATTTGTAACTAAAATAGTATTGAGAACACACCAATGTGTTGGCTTTTTCTGGGCAGTGCTTGCTCTGCATCAAGGCTTTCCCCCTCTTCCAAAGGCCAGTAGGCTGGGGATGAGCAAGAGGCTGAGGGGACACATGTAGGACAGCTGACCCAAATTGACTTAAGGGACATTCCATACCATATGACACTGCAATCAGCTGCTGAGGGCAAGGAGGCAAGTGTGGGTACAGTTGTGGTTATTCTCTTTGGTTCCAAGCCATTGTTAAGAGGTGTGGAGGCCCAAAGAATGGCTGGACATCTGCCTGCCAATGGGAAGTAATGAATATTAAGATGCCTTATCGCATTCCATGGGTTTTCTATTTTATTTTCTGCCTCTGTTCTGTTAAGAAAGGAGAAAAGAGCAAAAGGCTGAGTGTCAGGCAGCCAGTCAAGGTAAATGCACTACACGATTGATCCTGTTTGCACTGTAACCCACGGCTTACAACCACAAAATTATGTAGGCTGGAAGGACCTTTAGCAATTTAAACTCCTTTGCTTAGAGCAGGTTCCCTTAGTGCTGGCTGCTCATGGACTTCTCCAAATGAGCTTTGAATATATCCAAGGATGGAGATCCCTCAGCCTCTTTGGAATCTCATTACAGTTTTTCATCACACTCTTAGTGAGTTTTTTTCCTAATATTGATACTAATATTGACTGCCACCTCCCAGCTCTGTCCACTGCCCCTCATTCTTCTTCTAAGAGTCCGTCTCTTTTGGCTCTTATTTCCTTCCGTTAGATAGTCGAGGACAGCATTAAGCAGAGCCATCTCTCTCCACGCTCCATAAGCCCAATTCCGTCAGTCTCTTTTCGCAGGGAGAGCATTGTTCCAGCTCCTGGCCAAACTTGCTCCAGTTTATTTATGTTTTTCTTGTACTCAACTAACACCTGGGTAACATTATGTCAGAGGAGAAGGCACTTTCTCAGTGAGTATGATTATGTTCAGGTACCTGAGGTTTTTATGACTCAGATACAAATCATACATTGATAAATAACAGCCTTCTTGAAATGAAAGTGTTAAACTATTGTAACAAAGGGACAGTATTTCCTCAGACAGCAGCTGGCATGATCATCTATCTTAAAATCTTTTGATCTCCTGATGATAATGAAGTAAGTTGTAACTTCTTCTGGTCCCACAAGGTCTTATGTCTCAGTTGGCTGTTCCAAAATAATTACTCTCCACGGAGCAAGTGTTCACTTTTAGACCTGTAGGAGAGTTCTTTTGATCTCCTGCATGCCAGGAACATTTCTGTCCTTCTTCAGAATAGTTTCGCAGCTCAGTGTCTTCACTGGCAATGATACCAAATTTTCCCTTGCTTCCTGTGTTCTGACTTAACTTGAACCATTCTTTTTGTGTCCTTAAAAAAGAACTAATGTCCTGATTTACTGAAAAACGCAATCTTGTGAATATGTATCAAAATCAGTTCAATATACTGTCTAAATTGCTCCTTATCAGCACCATTTTAAATACATAACTTGAGCCTTCAAAGTACAGATGTTTTAAGAAGTTTCTCAAATCTCCTTCTGAGTTATAAACTGAGATGAAATATTGGTAATTACTTTTATCTGGATTCCCACCATATTGTGGTCCCAGAGGAGAAGACACCAAGTTAGCTGTTTGGTATTAAGTTAGAGGAGAAGGGAATACAGGTGGCCTCACCCCTGATAAGTAACAGCTGTGTTAATTACCCAATACAGCTTCGCCCCTGATGAGCCACAGGGCCCATCAGAGCTATGGCA
>VWYP01001508.1:0-78860 GCA_013400435.1 Pycnonotus jocosus | reverse complement strand
AGAGAAAGAGAAAGAGAAAGAGAAAGAGAAAGAGAAAGAGAAAGAGAAAGAGAAAGAGAAAGAGAAAGAGAAAGAGAAAGAGAAAGAGAAAGAGAAAGAGAAAGAGAAAGAGAAAGAGAAAGAGAAAGAGAATCACTGCTGTGATTCAGTCTGGGTCTGCAGTTAGAGCCTGTTGTTGGAACCTGCAGTCACAGTCTAGCTGGGTCAAACCCTGCATTCAGAGTCTGCAAACCAATACCTGCAGTCACAGTTTAGGAGGAAATAACCAGCAGTCAGAGGCTGCAAGGGAAACCTACATTAGGAGCTGCTGCAGCCAGAGTCAGTGAATAGTTGGAGTCAGGATGGCTGAGCTGTGAAGAGGAATAAACCAGGACCCTTTTCATGTTGTGATAAGCAAGAATTCCATGTCTTGGCTCCTTTCTACCCTCTAAAAAGAGGGCTGCTGCAACATTAAGTCTTTCATGCATGGGAAATGTTTCCTACGTAATTGAGCACAGATGTAAAGGTGTTCTTTCTATGTCAGGCTGCCTTCTTTGAGGATGTGGGGAACCCTCCCAAAACCAGAGGTTAAAGAAAGCAAATCACAAAACCTGTGAGTTCTGTCTTTTAATGCAAAGTCTCAAAAAATTCCATTAACCTGACCTGAACACTTAGAAATTATTACGGAGCAGCTCTGAACAAGTTTCACATTTGCTAATCCTTGTTCTCTTGGAGGATTTCAACTCATCAGATATCTGCTGGAAACACAACCCACCAGAAAGAAAACAGTCCTGAAGATCCTGGGGTGTGGAAGAGATCTTCCTGACACAGTTAGTGAGTGTGCCAACAGGGAGAGGCGCCACACTGGAGGTGCTGTTAATGAACGGAGAAGGACTGGTGGGTGATGTGGTGGTTGGAGGCCTCTTTGGCACAGAGATCACGAAATTATGGAGTTTTTGGTTCTTGGAGAAATAAGGAGGAGGGTCAACAGAATTGCCACCTTGGACTAGTGGAGGGCAGACTTTGGCCTGTTTAGCAGTCAGGGTAGCAGAGTCTCTAGGGAGGCAGACCTGAACGGCAAAGTAGCCCAGGAAGGATGGACATTCTTCAAGAGAGAAATCTTAAAGATCGAGAGCAGACTGTCCCTGTGTGCTGAAAGATAAGCTGCTGAGGAACAAGCTGGCTGGAACTCAGGACAAAAATAGAGATTTGATGATCTTTGGGAAGAAGAGGAAGGCAACTCAGGAGGATTCCAAGATGTCATAAAGTTATGCAGGGAGAAAATTGGAAGGGCCAAAACCCAACTAGAACTTAATCTGGACACTGATGCAAAAGACAATAAAAAATGTTGTTATGAATACAGAGAAGAACTACTAAATTGCACTAAGGGACATTTAGTTTGATGTTCTAAAAACTTCCTTCACAGAAGGGGTTGTGAAGCACTGGAACAGGCTGCACAGGGAAGTAGCTAAGTCACCATCCATGGAGGCATTTAAAAGACATGTAGTTGTGGCACTTGGAGATGTGGTTTAGTGGTGGACTTTGGCAGTGCTGGCTTAACAGCTGAACTCAATGATCTTGAAGGTCTTTTCCAAACTAAACAATTCTATGATTCTATATCAAAGATCAAGATGAATTAGGGAAAAAAGCCTCAAATTAAAAGAAAAATCAAGTACTAGAACTAGATCAAACATGAGTTTTCCTCTGATGTTGTTCAAAAGGCAGAACTTCTTTTAAATAAAAGGTTGTGCTTTTTCTGAAGTTTTGTGTAGTGATGACCTGGAAACACTAAAGACACCAATGACTAAATACTAAATACTGAATAAAAATAATAACTATGTTAAAAAAAAAAAAAAAAGCCAACCCACAAGCAAACAAAGAAGAACAAGTTCCTTGAGGATTATTTAAAGAAAAAGCATTATTCCCTGGGTATAATTATTCAAATGTTGTGGTGCTGATGATGGAACTGTGTTTAGCAAAATGGTCTTCACAGATGGGCCTGACACTTCTGGCCTCACATGAATTGAACACTGTGCTATACAAAAAGAGGTGTTATATGTACAAAAATAGTCCTCTGAAATGAATGGAAGTTATTGCTCTTTTCCAGTCAATAAAATGGATTATTCATCAAGTCAAAGGCACAAAACCTTATGACAGAACTTTCTGAGCACCAGCACTGCTCCTTCTTACTGAGGTAAGATGGCTATCCCACAGAAAAGTTTTGAGGAGAGTGTAAAAATTCAGAAGTTAAGGCTTTTTATTTCAGGAAGGCAATGCAATACAGGCACTGTGGTCTAACTAGCAATGATGGTGGACTCAGCCAGATCTGGGTGATATCTTTAAGTTGAATATGTTCAACTTCTCTCTGAAGAAATGAGGTTCAAGCTGTCTGAAATGACAGACAAGCTATCTGCATTTCAGAAAGCTTAGCCACAGGAAACAACAAAAACAGTGATGTAACCTACTTGATCTTTTTGTGGATTTCTATGAAAATTAAAATCTATGTGTATACAATGAAAACACACACAATTGAACTCTGCTTATTTATAAAACAAGCTTAGAAAGTTTTCTGAGATGACAGTTGACTGTAGAACTTATTAAGAAGCTATTTCAATGAAGCAGCTTTAAACTGTGCTTCTCTAATCACCAAAAATACTGATTAAGATTTCATTGTACAGTGAAGAGACAGAGGCATTTTAGCCTAAAAGAACATTTAGCCTAGGATTGTAGCACTGAAATAATATTCCAACTGACATGCTTTTCCTGCCATTTGGGTCTACTGTGAACTGTAGGTTTCAGTATCTGTAATATTAAGCAAAAGCTGAGGTTGTACCTCTAATCCTCTGTTCTCCACCTCTCACTTCAAGAAATACATGGAGGTGTTGGAGCAAGTGCACAGGAGAGCAAGGGAGCTGGGAAGGGTCTAGAGGGTAAATCAAATGAGGAACAGCTGAGAGAGTTGGGTGTGTTTAGCCTGGAGAAAAGAAGGCTCAGGAGAGACCTGATGACTCTCTACAACTGCCTGAGAGGAGATTGTAGCAAGGTAGGGGTTGGCCTCTTCTCCCAGGCAACCAGCACCAGGACAAGTGGAAAGGGTCTCAAGCTGCACCTGGGAAGATTCAGGCTGGACATCAGGAAGAATTTTGTCACTGAAAGGTGGAACTGGAACAGTCTGCCCAGTGGGGTTGTGAAGTCACTTTCCCTGAAAATATTCGAGAAGCGACTGAACATGACAGCACTATGATTTAGCTGATGTAGCGGGTTTTGGTTCAAGGTTGGACTTGATCTTGGAGGTCTTTTCCAAATTTAATGATTCTATGAACCTATAAAACTTCAGAGGAGATTGCATCTTGCTTGTTTAAGGATAGGTTTGCAAAATCACATGGAATAACAGAGCTATTGCATCACAAAGCCAATTTGGTTTTCAGCAAGTGTCTCCTATCTTCTTCCTCACTGAGTAAAAACAAAAAAAACCTTCCTAATATACCTCAAGCAAAATCACATTTTAAGAGCATTACACTGCAAGTTATCTTCTAAGCAGCAGCTACGAGAGGCAGTGATTTCTGATAGGTGAGCATTTGATCAACTGTCAGAAAGAGAAATCACATCAATACCAGCCTGAATTAATGCTCTGACATGCACTGACACTTTTCACAGAACTCCAGTGAGTGATGCTGCTTTTCTGCAGCATTTGTCCCATTCAGGCTGGCAACAACAAATCAAGAAAGCTATGTAAACAAATCTCTGATGATCAGGTGAGTGGACAATGTGGATGAGGAAAGCATTAGTGCAGAAAAACCCTGTGGATCAGGCTGTGTTTTCCTTTCTGACCTCCAGTCGGGATGGAGAACAATTTTTGACAGCATTGCTTGGTGTATAGGGCCATACAAAATTACTTACTCCTGTAAGTAGTGGCTCAGTAGTCATCCTGTACTTTCTCTGTGAATAATACAGGGGGGAGTTGTTTTCTGAGGCTCTTTCAGAATCTTATTTTCCAGTGTCACTTCCAACCTCTCTCAAACAAAAATATTTGAGAATTTTCCCTAAAAGTCCTCTCTCCTAACAGCACCTGTTGGGCAGAATAACCTCAGAACAGGCATGAGAAGTGGCATTTCTATTAAAACAACTGCAAATTCCCTGTTTATTATTCCATTATTGATCTTGGCCAAGATCCAGGCCCATGTACCATCTTACAAAATGTGCTACAAAGTGAATTTGCTACTACAATAAAGTGCATCTGTCACCCCAATTATGCAAAGCAACTGTTTGATTGCAAAACTGCATCAAAAACTGAATTAGGATCTTTCATCCATTTATACAAGAAATGCCAACTTGACATACATGTTTATTTTGTAGTAAAGGTACTATATTACCACTACTACAGAAAAAATGAGTCTGTATGAGAATGCAGTCACTATAAGATAAAAAACCATTGCTTTACTTTGGTCAATACCTCAATACCTGTGAACAATGTCCTGCAGAATAACACCTGACTTATCAAAGCCATATTTTAAAAAAAGTCCAAAAGAATCTTCTTACCCTAACAATTTTATCAAAGGGGTAGGTTCTGATACATTTTTTCATATTGTATAACAATGTAGTCCATTAATATCTTCAATAATGTCAGTAGAACTCCTTGGAGTTTAACATGTTATTAATCGTGATGGTATTTAAATCTCACTTTACATAAACCTCTTGTATGCACCACAGATACCTAAATTTTGGTGAGGATCCAGTGAGGTCAGCTGGTGAAATGAGGTTTGAGTTCATTCTTAGTGAAACAAGCCACAGAAACTTTCAGGATGTTTAGGTCTTGTGGAATTTTGGAGGTACTGAATAAGGAGGTTGCAGAACATCCATCATCAAAGATCTGTAAGAATATGTTACACAGATCTTTTGGAAAAAGAGAGAGAGACCTTATCTGGCCTTGGGACAGACTGATGGACAAGAAAAGTTCTTGAGGTCACTTCTAGCCCCAGTGTTTCTGATTTCATGATGTGTGACAGAAGGCCATAGCTCTATGCCATTCACATCACTAAAATCCAGATCAAAACCTAAGGTTTCATCCTGAATGACTAACATGAAGACAAATGTGACATTTTGTTTTAAAGTTGCTGGGCTGGTTTTGATGTATACTTTCTGAAGAGGAAGAATATTTTCTAATCTTCACTGGAAAATAATTTAGGAAATTCAGTATCTTTTTATCATTCTGGACATACCTTCAGAGGCTTTTTAATAGAACTTCTGTAATCTTCCTGTCAAAAATTCACATTTTGATAACTTTATCTTTCAATATCCATATCAGCTGGAGCCATACCAAGATGTGTGCCATTTAAATGCCTAAAAGTCTTCTCCTGGGTTTAGGAAATACAGGGGAGGAAAAGTAGTCTGAAATAGCAACATGAAGAACTTCTGGGCTTCTTAAACGTGTGAAGAACCACTTCAAAAAGGCACAGGTTTTTTGTATTACCTGTAGATGTATATTACGTAAGTCTGAATTAAACACCTAAAATCTCCATAAAGGCAGTTACAGGTGTATTTTCAGAGCATGTACATAGTGGAAGAGCCTCAGGTTCTGGAATGAGTGCATCTGAAATGCTGCTTACCAGGGCTACATCCAGCTATGGGTTTCTCTGACTGAAAACACATGTTGGATTTAAGACTGTACACAGTCTGCTGGAAGATTCATGTGTTTGTAAAAAATTATTTGCCCAGCCATGCAGGATGTACCTAAGAATACTTGAATAGCGCTTGATTATTTGCCAGGAATTGACACATGTTATGTAATTATATTTTATGTAAGTCCTTCTACATCTGAAACCAATCCACACTGGATCTTCTGCTTGTTATAGCCCTAACCACGAGTCCAGCAGTAAGTCTATGTATTTACCAGGTATGCTTCACCTTTTATGACAGAATCCACAGCCAAGATTCCTTGATGGTAATAGAGGACAGTCCTGGGTTCTGGTTTACACTGCTAGAGATGTTTATTCATCTATCTTTAAAAGATTCCTTGACACTGGCTTTCAGCAGTGCTTAAACACAGCCACAGGATTTACCCTTTCCAGTAAATATGTAGATCTTAAGTAAGCACTGATTTGGAGATTACTTCCTGCCCACTTGAACCCTTTTTAGTACTTATGAACCTGGTGCTCTTTGCTGTACCATGTTACACCTTCGACAGGAAGGCTGTATCAAAAGTCTTTCTCAGCGTAGTCTTTAACTTGGCAGAGAAAAGAGCTGGTCTTGATGGGATAAAGTGGAACTCTTTCATTTCTTGCATAGATATAAAATAAATTATATAGTAGAAGACTGACCTTCTCCCCTCTTACATTTTTCTTTATCTTGGTGGGCAGTACCACCTTCCCTAACTGTGCTTTTAAATAAATACAGCCACATTGCATGTCTACTCCTGAATTCAATATGGTGAGTGTTTGTAACATTTCTTCTGAGCATTTTTAGTCCCTAGGCACTGAAATTTCTGCCTTTGTGAATGATGGAGAAGACTAAATGTTAAACAGATGGCAAGACACTGTTGAGCTGAGATGGTTTTGTCACCACAGCACTTGAAGCCTTGGGGTACTTCACCATTTTAATGTTCAGGCACTTAACTGGGTAGACATAGTTGCTTTGTGGATATAATTTTTGGACTCATTCCTGAATTTCATCAAAGTTGCACTCTATTTGCCCAAGTACTTTTTTCAGATCTTTCTAAGTCACTATGAAATATGAAATACAAAGTAAAGACACAAATACTGGGAATATGTAGCCTACACTAAAAATAAGGTGATTAAAATTCATTATAAATGTCAGTGAATAGTTCACTTACTATATTTTAAAAGTGAATTTTCACATGACAGTTTTCAAGCCACAGATTCTGCCAGTCACACATGTCCACTATTATTACAGACTCATCTATATCCCTGGGGTTTTATGTCTTCCTGGATTTCTGGAACACAGAGTATTAAAACAGAAATGTTCAGAAAGTGGGACATTTTATTAAAGTTTTTTATAAATCCTTAACTTTCAGTTCTTGCTTTTTTTGGTTATGTCCACTTGACCCATACAATGAGATGCAATAAGCCTGATCTTGCATGTTGAGGAAAAATATTGCATACTTCAGAATGTATTGCTTTAGGAATCATTTCTTAGAAGAAGCTATTCTCTGGGAAAAGAAAAGAAACAACTTTAGCCAAAAGTGAGACAATTGTCCATGCTTATTCTACTCATTATTATGTTCGGCCTTGGGAAAAAAAAAATGCGATGTTGCAGCTAATAGCAAACTTTTTTTGATTGTGGTTTCTAAACATTTGCAGCAGTACATAGTTGCTTTTCTAAATTAACTTTGTTACAGGGAAGGGACAAAAGTGGAGAACAAGACAATTCTCAGGAAAACCTCCAAATGACGTATGACTAAAATACGAGACATGATCAAGCAACAGCAAGTGTCATAGACATTCAAAGTATTTTAGTGATTGCTAAATATGGGCACTGGCATAAAAAATGAACTGGCTGCATAAACCTATCAATCATTATTGTAAAACTCCTACTATGTGCCTCAATACCAGCTCCAGTCCCACAATCTGTTTGTAACACTTGGATTCAACTGCAGTGATAGCTGTAGTCATTTGATCCAACTGACAGTATTAAACATAGACATCCTTTTCATATCAGATTAAATATGTAGAGGAAATACACTGTGATGCAAAGCAAAGACCATTAAATTTGATGTATGTGCTTCTTGAAAAAATGCTTTGTTTTATATACAGGTACGGAAACATGATATACTGAGAGGTTCCTGAGAAGACAGGCACTGGTTTTCCAAGTGTTTTGCATAAAACTAATGCTCACTTATATGAAGTTTGCTGGGCTACATCATCTCTCCACCACCACCAAGTCTTAAGGGCAGAAGGACACGAAATTCTATGAGTTTAGCTTGACTCACCTGAAAAAGAACCCCGTCCAAAGTCCTGCAGCTTAGACACTTAAGCCAGAAGAGGTTGAAAACATAAAGGTTCAAAAATGTTTGATTCCTTCAATGGTTTTGACTAAGGAGAAAATTGAATTCAAGTATTCAAGAACCTAATAAATCTGGGTTATGACTTTATTATTTCTTTATTCAGGAAGCAATTTTAAATGAAAAAGAAGATGGAAAAAAAACAATATCAGTTTTAAATGTCCTTATATTCTTTCAAGCTGTAACTCCTTGTTCCTAAAATATGTTTTTTTCCTTTTATCTTCCTGCCAAGTGAGTAAAAGGATAAAAGGATACCAAATAATTTATTTTCCTGTTTAAAGGACAATCAAATAGGGAATTCCAAATCTTCATGTCAACAATAGACTATACAAGACCTAGATAGCCCAAAATTGTTCATGTCAAAGCTTTCAATACAAATCGTTTTTTAAAAAATGTAACAAAAAAAAATTCCTAACACAGTAATTCGTGAGTAGGACAAGACCAGTTTTGACAAATACATCATTCATAGCAAACCTTTAATTTCAATCCTGTCTTGAGGTGCTGCATTAGCTGTCAATCACTTCTGCAAACCTATTGGATGTTATATCTAGACTTCTGTGTTTATTTGGCTCAATATCTTCTTATTTATTTTGATTGTTTTAATGCCAAGTACAGAAAATGGCATTACCTCGTAATGCAGTCAAATATTCACAAATAATTTCAAATACAGACAAAAAAAATCTTCCTTTTTCATCAGTAGTTTCATGTTTGGGTTACGAGACAGATTCTTCTGTCATTTGTTCTACTGTAGGATCTCCTTTCCTACATTGAAACATTGAAGAAAACATAAACTCATATTACACTGTGAATAGGGTCAGAACTCCCTTTTATTGAAACAGGCTTTCTGAAACACTTGATTGCAGTGTGATACTTATCAAACTATAATTATCAACAGGGAAGAATATCCTACACTGCACTTTCTAAAAGCAGTTTGCTTAGGTAAGAGCATTAATGACAGTATCAGCAGCAAAAGCTCCTGGCTCCGTGCTAGGCTGGGTACATGCACAGAAGGAGAAGCTTGTGTGATACTCGTGGGATGCTTACCACAGCTTGAGAGCTCTGGCCCAGACCCAGCTTTATATTTGGATGACACCAGTGCAGCAGTCACCTCAGTCTTGTCACGAGGCAGTGCAAACACTGTGTCCGTGTCACCTGCTGCCTGATGGGGCACGCGGTGCCTGCCCAGCACCGGTGCAAAGCAAAGCGTGCTGGCTCAAAACATCTCTGCTGAGCTGGGGAACAGAATCATTCTGCACCAGGTGTGCACCCCCGTGGTTATGGAAATGGCAGAGGGGAGGCTTCTATTAGCAAGTGCAGTATTTGTGGCATAAATATGCAAATCTGTCTTTCTACGGGGAAAAATTAATAGAGGTGGTAATGATCATCATCATCTTAGTTGTTCATATTGCTTGAAAAAAAACTTGTGTGGGATTGTTATTGCATTTTAATTGCTCTTTGCGAGTTTTATTGATTTTATTTTGACATACATAGAAGACAAAGTAGATATACAGTAACTGTTAACATTTAAAAGGGAAAATAATGGTTTTTAGCTACAAACTGGGGTATACTACAGCACATCAGGAGATTTCTTTGTTAATTATTTCTTGTCTTAGACATGCTCAGAGGTCATTCATTGCTTTCTAAATTTGAAAGCTTATTGCAGACCAGTCCAAGGTTACATAACTCTCCAAACATAATTGTTCTGTGTACAATATTAGCTAACAAGTAATTATAACTACTAGCTGCTCCCAGCTGATAATATGCTCAGGAAATTCATATATTTGGAGCTGTCAGTTTAGGTCAAATTATTTGAGTATAGGCCTGACTTAATTTGAGAAAATGCCTAACTTAAGAGAGAGTAAAAGTAAAGAGAGAGTAAAAAAGAGAGTATTCAGAGGTAAGTAATTGCATAGCATACGCTGCTCTTAAAATTGAATAATTTAAAATTGAAATATCTTAAAATTTACAATTGCTAAGATAATTTTTCTCAGAAAGTAGATTTGAAAAAGCATTATATTAATAACATTTTGACAAAGTACTGCAAGCTCAACTCTAGGACCACATGCCAGGTGGCAAAGGAGTTACATGGTTTGCATCTATCTTTAACTAAATTGCTACTTTGAAGTCAGTAATTGTATAGCCATCTTGGACACCAGAGGAAGCTTTTTCAACCATGTAGTCATGATTAATATACACTTACTTTCAAAGTAATTGAAGTATTTTCATTTAAAAAACTCTGCCTTCAAAGATTTTCTTCCATACATTAGATTGTGTTGTTTTGGGGTTTTTTCTTGAGTTTTAAAACTGTTAGGACACTTTTTTTTTTTTTTTTTAAGTACTGCATTACAAAGAAAAACTAATCAATAACCAGCTAGGAAATAAGAAATTAAGTGCGAAGGAAAGAAGGATTTCAAAATGAGGAGAAAAAAAAAGGAGGTGGAAAGGAGCCTGGTAGATTAAACCCCCGATGTTCTGTAGACATTGAAAAATCACTGGAGCACAAAATTCAGAATTATTAAAATTATTGCAGTAACATTTTAGCAAAAGATGCAGTGCTGATTTTAGCCCAGAACACATGGCTAGAAGAAGTGGAAAATGTCACAACTTTAAGTGATTTGAGAGGCCTTTCAGCTTTGAGATGTTTAATGGGATCACCCACCATTGCAGCAAGAGAATAATCCACTTTAGTGCTCAGAGGCTAACAGGCACCAGATCTCCCAGGAGCCCTACAGCTAGGTACAACTACCTGAATGTCTCTCAGTGCCTTTATACCTCAAAGACAGCACTAGTATGGGCTCTTTGTCATTCTTTCACTAATTGATTTCACCAGGATTTTTCATTTATTTGGATTTTGTACCAAGGTAAATGGAACTGGACCAATAGGCTAGGAAGTTAAATTGGCATTTTTGCCACAAAATACGTGAACATATGTCATAAAGTGTCATTTCTCCTGAAGTCAGCCTGGAAAGGGTGGAATCCAATGAGAACATTCAGTTTAAGAACGTACTCATCATCTCTGTTTAATTCTTCTAGGACATGCAGAGTTTCATAGTGTCTTTTGAAATTGTGCAAGTTAATTTTAGGAAGTATATTATCTGCACCAGAAAAACTTATTGCAAATGTTGTTTCTTGTCCCAAAATATCGGCTTTGCTTTACATGTTTATCAGCTGTTGTCACCTCAGAAATACTGCTTGTTGTACTATAACTGCATGGTTTTTCCAGCCTTGCCAGAAAAGAGTTTTGAGGCTTTGAATGCCCTTGTGTCACACGTGTGAGGACTTAAAGAATGCAGAACTGCATGTCTGAAAACATGGTCCCCATAAGATATATCACCACAAGAGGAACTGGAGATAAGCACAGATGGCAAAACAGGAAGGCATTAATTCCAGGCCCAACAAAGGTGAGGGTTTGGAATTAGCACACCAGACAAAATACAACTGTGCAGACTGTGGAAACATAAGACTTATCCAGACAAAAAAATTGCACAGTGGAAAACTAGGAAAGGATATACATGCCAAGCCAAGTTGTGGGAATGGCATATATTCCCATAGATACCTGGGGCTGGACTGTATAAAAGCGTTACCTCCATAAGAATGACCCCCACCACCAAAGACCACGATGGAGAAGGACCAGCAGGATGCCACAAAAATCCATATTGTAATGATATCTTTTGCTTAATCTCTCTCCCTATGTCTCACTCTGTCCCTCTCTCCTTCCATCCTCTTCCTATTTCTTTTTATCTCTCTACCTCACATTTACTGTTAAATAAAATCTGTACAATTGACTTTGTCATATGGTCTTGTTCCCACCTTAATTTAGGCAGAAGCATCTCTTATAATTGGATCTTAACAATATAATTCTCCTTCACATTATATTTCAGAAGAATGGCAGACAAGATTTATTTATGAAATAAATCTCCTCTGCCATTTAGGGCAGTATCTTGAATAAGTTCATCCCAACAAAACCTGTCATTTTAGAATAGACATAACTACAGTATCAAAGTATTTTTCCTGCTGAATTTGCTTTCTCAATCTTCAGAGACTTCACCTTTACTCAGAAAAAGCATGCAGTCAGCTGAACTATAAATGTTGTGAACCTGATGGGCAGCCTTTACCCAAGATGTTCTTGTCGTTACAAAAAAAACACAAACAAAAACAAAAACAAACAAACAAACAAAAAAGAAAAAAAAAGGCCTTTTTGTTTGAGACATTTCCTGTTATTTGTTTGCTCTTCTTGGTGGAAACTGCAGAAGATGCATTTAGCTCACACTGTGCATACTTCTCTGTAGAAATATATATGGCCCTGTATACCTCCTTTGGCTTAGAGTTCTAGTAGACCTATACCCATTCTTTAAGCACTTAGTTCCACTGGGTTGAGCTTTCAAGTCTTTCTTCTCTGAAGCACCTTCTAGTTGCTGGTGCTTGTTGAAAGTGACTGCAAAAGAGCCAGGCTAGAGCCATCACACCACAGAAAGGCTTTAATATACCAGAGCATATGTGCTCATACTCTACGTGAGCTATGTGCCCACCCAATTTCCTGGGTATCCTCAAATTAATTGCTCTACTGCTCTACTTCCTTTTTTAAAACATGACCGATGGCAATGTCACATCCATCTGGCTAAAGTTTTGAGCCTTTTTCTGAGGATACTCATGACCTAATTCTCATCTTAGATACTAAACTATTCTCCTACTCTCTTAGCTATAACTGAACCATGCTGTCACCTATTCCTCTCCCTTTCAACAATGATCTCCAAAGGAACACCTGTAAAAGAGAATTGCATAATTGCACTTGTATCTGGTTTTGATCCTCAGCAGAGACTCCTGTTATTTTTGCATCCTCTTGGTCCTTGAATTCAGGTGGTTATGTCTATGTACAGTTTATAAACTATTGTACAGCTTGCTCTGCGAAAGCAACACCATTATCAGCAGATAAGTAGACCCAGCTACTTAGGCCCATGTAAACTCTCTAAGTTCCTTATTTACACCAGAAATTTTTTTTCGTGAAATCAGTAGAATACTTTGTAATGAGATCTTTGTCCTCTTTTAAATTCACTTCCATTCATACAGTCTGCTGGAGTCAGTCTCTGATAAGGCTAACCCATAAATACCTGACAGGCAAGAGGCAATTTCTATCAATACAAAATCTGAAAAGGGCAGCTGGAGTTATTTAAGCCAGAAGCTGAAGTGGCTTTTAGCATCTTGAAAAATTATATATTCTTTGTGGCACTGGTTCACTGATAATGTGGATGGTGATACCTCACAATATTATCACTCCACAAAGTAATACATCTTCACTCAAAATTTGTTCTGAATATCAGAAATCTAAGCAGTATAAGATGGCCATATATTTGCAAAAGCACAGTAGCTTTTTGCTTTTTTTTTTTTTTTTTTTGAGGAAACTGGCAAGTTCTGGTGGTGCTGTTTATAAGCTCCCATTCACATTGATAGACTCCTACTGATCTAATTAATCATACCTATCTCATCAAATTTACTATCAATCTGGCCTCAAGTTTAGAGCTAATTGAAAAAAAAATCTGAGGTGATTATAACTTCTAAAGACACAGCTTATTTTCACCAGAAAAGGAAGTAGCTTTAAATGAGTAAAATACTCTCTTTCAGTAATATGCAGCTTTCCTGGCCAAGCACATTTTCAATTGGGCTTAGTTTCACATATTACATTTTTAGCCAGGTTTTTAACCTAATTGTATGAGAGAAACACAATTAGGTGTTTCACTTGAAAGGGGGAGCTCTTAGTTCAATATCTGTCTTCTCCATTGAGTGTTAATGTTACCAAGGACAGAAGATATCCTTTAAAAGTTAAGAGCATACATAGCAAAGAACGATACATAGCAAAAAAGGAGTTATTTCAATGCTTTGGATAATTTATTTGATGTTTACCAGTATCACAGTATCTGGTTTACTCATTTCACATAACAAAGCACACTCTTGGTCCAGTGCTTGCAGGCACCATTTAGATCTTTAGTGCATAGTATACTATGAATATTTTCTAAAGTTAATAAAACATTCTTTTCCTTCCACAGGAGAAAACTATTCTGGTACTAAGAAAAGTGTAGCATTCAGCAAATATTTAGATCTTTCAGCTAAATCAGTTGTTAAATTAGCATAATCTTTAATTTTCACTCTTTGCTGGCTATTCTAGGCAGCTAGAAGAAAAAAACTAACCTGTTATAGTGTTTGGAGACAATACACAGTAGAAAGCCCAGGGAGGGAGCCAGAAACCAGTTTTGTCTCTAGAGTAGATTCAGAGGCTACCTTATGGATTTTCAGTAAGTGTGACAAAAGAGTTGGAGTCTACAGTAGGCTGGATTCTTTTAGCTACAACTAAAAAAGAGATCTGAGTCACTTTGTAGCGTTTTGACTTCATGAAACCTGTAGCATGCTGTCAACCTACACAGAAGTCTAG
Organism: Pycnonotus jocosus; assembly: GCA_013400435.1. Taxonomy (NCBI): domain Eukaryota; kingdom Metazoa; phylum Chordata; class Aves; order Passeriformes; family Pycnonotidae; genus Pycnonotus; species Pycnonotus jocosus. The sequence continues at coordinate 64,440 of VWYP01001508.1, read as the reverse complement.
CCTTTCATCTAAGTAAATCTAACTACAGGAAATGAGCCAAGTCAAGGTCACAATGTAGGGGAGAAATCTTGGATTCAAGTTCTACATGGAGCCTCTCTTTGGGAGCAGGAGATTGCTCTTGTGCTGAACCATCCATTAAAATGGAAGGTAAAGTAATGTGAGGATTGCTGTCAACATCTGTAACTGTGTTACAATTACAGAATCTTTCACACGGTATCATCAGCAACCATCTACAAAACCTTCATTGGCTGGGTTTGAACCTCTGACAAATCGAGGAAAAAACCCCTTGGTATATAAACATCTCCATGTGCTCCTAGGAAAGGCCTATTGGCATAGGCATGAGCGCTGAAATGTGGCATCCTCTCGACTTCTAGGAATAGGTCATGTCACACAGAGTGGAACTGAGGAATCAGCCAAAAGAGGACAGCACTAGAAATAAGCAGAAGTTAAAAGTTATATGAAGATCTATTTTTGGCTTCAGAAGAACAAAAGGGAAACTGTGTGTGGGTCTAGGTTGGGAGCTGTTCCTGTGCTGTTCTTCAACAGTTTTCATCTTAATTTCAGAAACTCAGTGCCATGTTTGCCCACCAAAACGATGATCACCAAGTTCTACAACCTTAGTGTAAATGGGTGGGTCAGTGCACTGCCAGGTAGGGAGGGGAATGGAAACAGTGGGAACCAGCTTAGGAAAGAGAAGATGCCTACTGACATCCCTGAAATTTATGCTTTTACTGATTACAAGACCTGAGGAGAACAGCAGTCCAGAAAGGGAATTCTGACAGTGATGAGGTAAAGGAAAGGCACTGAACTTTTGGTAGTAGTTGTAAAGCAAAGTGAGACAGGAGAAAGCCCTCCTGGCACAAAGGAATCTGCACTCAACTCAGTTTGTGAGTCAAACACAGACCAGGAGATTGCACCCATGTTTACATTTTGGGATACAGCCTGCTCTCAGTGCCTCAAAGCAAGGGGCACAATGCAACCTGTGTTTATATGTCCCATGCAATCTTCTAAACCATGGCCAAGCATTGTCCAGGACAGAAAGAGCTGGCACTGGCCAGAATTGTGCCAGGGATCTTACAGACAATGATACATCAGTGCTCAAATTATGCCTTTGGCACAGCGATTTTATTTATTATGGAAGCAGCTTATGAAACTATCTTAGGCAGTAGAAGGGATGCTACTATGCTGTGCGAGACAGAATTACTGCTATGACAGCACTATGCAACATCTGAATATAAATTTGAAATGTACTTGCAAGTAAACCAAAGCTGCAGTACTTGAAGGAGCTGAAAGTTTATGGAATTAAAATCCTTTACCCATGTGAAAAATAATCCCTTACACGGGATGCCAGGCAAGTGGTAAATAGCAGACCACTACAAAATCTGACTATGTCATACTAGCTTCTCCTGTGTTATAGGAATTCATTCATTCCATAGTTTTCTGGAAGAAACACTTGTTAGGCCTAATTTGGGTTATATTAATAATTATAGAGAGAAAACACATTTCTATAAATTTCTAGAATTATTGTATAGGGACACAGAAATTTTCTATTGCATGAAAGCGGTAAAATCAGGTTTTTCTGTGGATTGCAGCAAATTGTGGAGATTTGTGAGATCTTTCTGGAAGGTATGCTGGTGGCATGCTCTTCTGGGAATGCAGAAGAGCTGTATCATTCAGATTAAGTCACTGAGAATTGACTCTGAATTCTCAAGCAGTTTACTAAACTAGAAGAGATTATAATAAATAGGAAAAGTGAGAAACCAGCAACAGTCTCTCTCTCTCTGAGGGCATCCAAGGCAAGCTCAAGCAGATTTTAATGAGTTTGTTTATGGGAGTGCAGATACCACTTCTGGAATTACAAGAGATGCATCCATAGAAACCAATTTATATTACCATTCCACCAGTGCTGTTTCTAAGTTGAATGAAACAGAACATCATAAGACAGGGTGATGAACCCTAGGCAGGACTGTAGCTCTGTCTTACAGCAATTCAAAGCAAAATACATTGCCATTTTTGGGCCCCCAGGGCAACTATTTGAAAGTAATCTATTTTTGGGGGGTCAGGTAAACCCATTGCTCTTCTTAATTTCTGGAGATGTTAATTGCTTATATTTCAAGTAATACCTACAGGTAGGTAACTAATTACACTGTGAAGAAGAGAACTGCCAGCTATCTGTATGGGCAAGGCTTTGCTGCTGTCAAGCTAAGGAACAGGGAGGCCCATATCTGCCATGGTCAGTTTGTACCTGGGAGCAGATGGAGCATCCCAGCAGAATGCTGCGGGACAAGCCAGCAGCCTTCCAGTCACTACAGCTGGTATGCTCAGACACAGAGATCACCTGGGTGTTATAGATCATACAGGAGTAAGGTAAAAGATGGAAAACACACTAAATTGTCATCCTAAACATTTACCTCTCTAACACAAGGAGCAATTATACTTTTCCCCAGTCCTTCTAAAACTTCCAGTGAAAGAAACATGCTATGGTCTGTGGGCAGTTTCTTCCAGTGTTATGTTAGTTTTACTGACATCCAACCTGTATATTTCTACTTGAAATTTACTAAAGCTTCTTTGGTTGTAATAAGATTCATCAATCTCTGACTGCTTATGCTAGTCCACACAAATAAAGACCTTGAGGTAACACAACAGATCCTTGAAGGATGAGAGAGAGGTTGACACTACATTAAACCCCAGTTATTCCTTGGATCCTGGAAGGATCTTTGCTTTTATGAATCAAGTCAAATACTACAAATTGTTCACAATTGGTAACTCAATCAGCTCTTTCTTCTTTTTTGAATGCCTTGTGTTTAATTAGGTTTCCAGAAAAAATGCAACTGATTTCTGTATTGCCAATGTGGCTCCTACTCTAAGTATAAAAGTCAGAGCTTCCTGTTTCTGAATGGACCTCAGATTTCTAGAATTTTTCTATAAACTGCTGCTTGCATTAGGTACATTTTATTGCATATAGAAATGGAGTGCTGCTCTAAGATATGTTGATGCTGTCTATGGTGCCTACTGCCATAGCTGCCTTCAGACTATATTCAAATCCATGCCAAAAACCCTTAGGAAGTCAATAAATCTGCTTCCATTTGCACTATTTACCAACTTGTCTGCAATTAATCTGAGTAGAACTTATATGAACTAACAAATGGAAGAAAATTAGTATAAATCTTAAATTAACCCATCCACCTATAAAAGAATCCAAGGATTTAATCACATAGAGAGATGTGCAAGCAAGAATCAGTTTTGACTGAAGACCTAGATCAAATTTGCCAAATGTGAATGGCTCAGATTTGATTCAAATATATACATCTGGGGGAAAATAAACAGAAAATAAAGATGTTGGTCTGTATCAAAACTATTGAGTATATGGAGTACCTTGATTCATTGAGAGGTAAACAGAAGATGCAATATTTATGTGATTTAGTGATAATGTATTTGTGCTGCTAAATTCATTGCTTTATTATCATCAGACAAGATTTAAATGAGACTTTCTCACACAAAATTTCATAAGCACTAGTGTGCTATGCTATCCCAGACAAAGTCCGTTTAAACAACATTGCATTTGCGTACTTCATGGATTCCTTCCTATTTATTGCAGAGTTGCATCTGTTTTCATCAGGCAAACATTTTTAGCAGGATTACTGATGTCAAAAACTGGGCAGTTGGTCTTAGGACCATTGTTTTATACCATAAAAAACATAAATAAAACTACAGCAGTGACACTTTGTGTTACAGGCTTTACTTACAGCGAGCACTTGGACGTCTGTCTGTGTAGGGACTAAAGAAGTCGGGGTTTTAAGTACTCTCAATACTACTAAAAGGAAGGAAATAACAGAATAAAAATCCTAGCAGAAAAAATCCCAAAACTTAGCCAGCAACCTGGGAGCAACATTTCATTCCAGTAGTTATCCAGAAATTTGATTTCCTTTGCTTTGTGTCAGGCTCTTAGCATTATTGTTGCAGTTAAGGGAACTTTATGAGAATGATTAAAATAAAACTTCTTGGAGCAGAGGTGCCACAAGAGACTGCAGCATCACTCGGGAAGTCATTTATCTACTGTGAAAACACAGGACTCTTGCTTTATTAAACATCTCTCTACAACTCCCCTTGATGTCTGCAGCCAGATATTCACCTGGCACAGTTCCATTGAAATCAATGGACCCATATTGACTTACACAAGCTGAAAATCTGAACCTCTGAGTTTATTACAACATCACTAAAAGGGCTGATTAATTGTAGGATGGCATCACAGTATGATAATAATGCTCAGAAACCTCTCCAGAGTGGAATAGAAATTTATTATGTCTTTCTGCAGAACATTTGTTTTATGTAATCTACCTATTTTTCAGTTGTGGAGGAGTATTTTGTTTTATTTTTGAAATATAGATGGTAATCTTGTTACCATCTCTGGTTTACCCTGCAAAAAAACATCATGCCATGGTTGTAGTATATATTTCCTGAAATCCTGATTGTCACTCTGTCTCAGGCGCAAAATTATCCTCTTGAAGAAGAGTATACATTCTCCATTTGACAACATCCCACAGAAGATGTGGCTTTCCTGTCCTGCACCTCAGTCAGTCTCAACTTCTGCCCCACAAAGTTTGCTGCCCCACAGAGGAGTTTGCTGCCTGTGCTGCTAGCCAGCCCTGATATGGCACAGCTGGGACAAAAGCTAAGCTGGGAGCAGGCTTCTAGGAAAAAAAGCTGTGCAGCAGAGACATAAAAAACTCTCTGAAGGCCTCCCCCAGCTTTACTCATGCATTTAAGCTGTAGCTGTTTTCCTCAGCTCTGGCCAGAGCCATGTTGGAGATATGCTTCTGCCTGGCCAACATCCTGACCTCCTGATTTGACCTCAGGCTTTTCTGGACTGTTGCAGTCACCAGTTACCATCACCAGATCTGCCCTGTTCTCCTTGCTTAGGTACAGTTAGACTGACCCTTTCTTATGAGGATGCTGTCCTACCACCTTGCCATTACCCCAGCTCCTGCTTGCCTTCCCTGAGGATTAGCCTGCTCTTGTTGCTTCCTGAGAAGATGAACCCTTAAATACTGCACAGACCCTGCTACTGCAGCAGGCATAAATAAAAGAGATATGCTGTTGCTTTTCCAAAACTGAGATAAACAAATGTCCCTTACAGGATCATTCTTATTTATTATTATATTTAGCAGGAGGAGTAAAAATTGAGCCTCTCTTTTTGTTTGTCTTGCTATGCATAAATTTTCTGTTTACTAAGAGTTCATAATCTCAGAAGCTAAATGGCAGAGAGAAAATTGCATCCAAAGCACCACAGTCCAAGTAAATAATTTCTCTGCTTTTGCTTAATTTTAATAATGTAAGTGGGTAGTGGGCTGTTTCCCACACTGTGGATGTGTCAGCTGTCCTGCATAAGTGTGAGACACACTCAAGGGTTTACCCCAGCATATTGCTGTCCTGAGGAGTCCCTGTAGCTCCTGCAGCTCTGACACAGTGCCCCAATCTCCTTTCCCCACCATGTGTGATGGTACAGAGAGCAAAGCAGACCAGGTCCTGGGTATAGGAAAGGTTGGGCCTCTTCTTGAAGCATCCCACACTGAAGTCACAATAGAAGAATTGTTTAGCCCCCTGAAGCCTTGTGCCATCCCTCCTGCCCTGTCACAAACTCAGCAAGGGGAAGTGAGATGAGATGTAAAGGCGCAGGGATACATCCCCCACAGGATCCACCTTGCTGAGTCTCAAGGGCTAGGTTAGAGGAAAAGCAGAGGTCTGAATCAAACCATCCTTGACTGGCTTATCTCCTAATTCTCTGTTTCATGGCAGATCTGGGTCAGGAGAGGTAAAATGAAAAAACCCCAAAGGTAATACTTAATGCATGAGGCTCCAGCCCTGGCTGCATAGTCAATTCTGAAAGAAAAAAAAAAAAAGCCTAAAGCTTACTTATAGGACTGTAGGTAGTCAATTAACAATGTAAAGTCAAAATATTTTTAACAGACAACTCTTAGTAGAATTAAACTGCAAAGGGCAAGTTCTATTCTCACAGAGGAATTTTACAGTGCTGCACACTCAGCGGCAACACTAAATGTTAATAGCATGAAGAAATCAGTTACAAGTCTGATATTTTGGTATAAAATTCCTCAGCATGAGTAACTTCCTAAAATGGCAGCAGACATGACACATATCCATCCTAATGCAGCTGCTGACATGAAATGGTGCTTTGAAGTGTTTTGGGGAGCCAGGATGGCAGCAGTGTTTCCATCAGAATCACCCAGGTCCCATGACATGCCAAACCTAGAGCACTGCAGTTCAGCAGCTTATTAAGAATTTCAATCATGCCTTGCAGTTTTCTGAATAGTGGTCTTTCCAGTACATCAATTTTTTTTCTCTAATTATATTGATTTTAGCAAATTGCAGTGTCCTTCTGTTGATTTTCAACTATGTATAGCAAAAACTTGCAATGTGAGAGAAAAAACAAACTCATTGTGCTCCAACAAGTTATTCTATGCCATTAGACCTTTTATGGAACAAAACAGAGACAGTTAAGAACATGTGAAAATGTTGCAGTTACTACAAAAATAAACACAAGCTAAGTTTTAAAATTAATATAGACCTTACATCCATCATACAGAAAAAAAGACCAGTCAATTGTCTGGAGCACCAGCTCTGTAATTACACACCCATTTATCTTCAGTGTGTGGAGGATTTAATTGCCTGTGCCCAGCTCTATCTCTGGGTCATCACAATGGACCGACCGTGTGCCAGCACCTGCCATCTGCAGGCTGTCCTCCCACACCAGAGACCTGAATTCTAGCCCACACTCCTGACTAAATCATGTTTTTATAAGGCAGAGAACTCCTGAAATATGCTCAATTAATTAGGGCCTGCTATACAACCTCTAGAAAATCAGCAATGCAAGCCCCATCTTGTTGCTTCCCCATGAAGACAAGCTATGATTCCCCTCTACACTTTCATTTTACAAAACAGTTCAGTAATTGTGCTGCTGAATTGTGCTAGAGGTAGGACTTCTGCATTGGTGGAAGTGCTCTGATGTCAATGCAGCTAAAGAGTATAGCTCCAGTCATCTCATTCGGGGTAGGAAGAAAAAGTACTTTGGTGTTTAGGAAGTATGTATCTGTTCCTGTTTTCTCTGATCTTTTTTACTCATTTTAGTGAATGATTTGCTAATAAAAATATGTAAGCACGTTGGGGAGCCAATAATCAAGCCTGGAATGAGTGTTTTGCCAAGCCAGACAGTACCAAGAGTATTTTAAGGAACAATGGAACCTGCACCATTCATTCAAGAATTTATATGGTACATACAGCCACCTGCTGCATTTCTGGATGTAGGGCCCATGTGGTGGGAGATAACTGGCTCATCACTGCAGGTAAATACCTTAACTTTTAGAGGAGGGTGTAACAAAATATGCATCTTTCTGCAGTGTTCCCTTCTGGTTAACTCTGAGATACTCCTTGTTCACTGCTTTTAGTTTAGGCTTTATTAGAGTAAATCAGTCCTTTATTGGATTTAGTTCATATATTTTACAGATGGTTTCGAATTTTTTTGCATCAATGATTCATGATAATATATGTAGAAGAAATATATAGATATATAAAAGACAATATATATATATATAAAATGTTTATTCTTTTATTCTTTGTTTGGGGAAAATTAATACATGTTCACATAACTGAGGTTAATCTAAGATCCAGCAGGTAATTTGCTCCTACATTTTCCAACCTTTTTATTAAGTATAAAAAACCAGTTAGTTATATTTGGCTGTTATCCTATGTGTATTTAGTCCTTATACCAATAATTTTAGGTGTATACAAAGGGTAAAATAATTTACACAACAGAAGCTTGAAATTATATGTTTAGGGGCATTCCACATGACTTGAACTTCTTTGTGCTTTGAAGTCCCCTTTCTCCATAAATCAGGAGACACTTTGGTAGGGTCCGTAACAGGGCCTTACCAGCTTAGTAAAAATGTGTTGCTTCAAAACTCAATTTAAAATCTGTTCAGGTACTTGTTAACCCCACTAAAAATCAATGGACCAAATCTCATACATCTCATATATATCACCAGAATGCCACTTAAATCAAAGAGTTGCCTTAGGTAAGTGAGGAAGGCATTTGTCCGGTGGGGATATTCATTCAAGTAATCCTGCAGGCTTACGTCTATCCTTGTTATCAGACACTCAGCAATGTCAAGTTAATTAATTTATTTCCTTTCAAGTGTTTTTTTTCCCCCATCAGTGAAAGAATTCCATGAAATGAGAAAAAAAAAAAAAAATACTGCAAATCATTAACACATAAAGATAGGAGAAGTGTCTTACCTTCTGTTGCAGCCTGCAGTCTGCTGCCAAAGAGACTGAGAAAGCAATACCAGTTCATATTTGGGGCACACCATGTGGCAGCCTTCAACTACAATCCTTACTACATATATAGTATAAGAACTACAATTCTTATTGAATCTTTAGCATGCCAGGCACAGCATTCAGTGATGACGTGACTTCATTAAGGCCACAATAGTCCACTGTTGGCCTCCATTTTCCATTAGACCTTCACATTGGCCATGTAGGATTGTTAAAAGGTGAGCAGGTCTTGCTGATGGCTCCTTGGCTCTCCAGTCAACAAATCAGCTTATGGATGGAGTCATGTGTGGTGAGATATTGCTGACAGTGCACTGTTGTGGTAGCAATTGGCACCTGTTGTTCTTCGACCTTCAGGAACTCCACAACACAAGGGTCCTCTGAGAGACTAGGCAAGGAAGACGCCTGCCTAATTTCCTCCATTTGCAAGATAGCTATTTAAAGCCCAGCCTTTTTGGTCCTTGAAGTACTCTCTTCTGAGTCTCTGCCAAGGATGCATGGAGTCTCTGGACCAGTCACTCATTCCCAGTGAGGGTCACTTCAGCCTCCAAATACAATTGGCTGTTGAGACACTCCAGTCATTCCAGAAGTACAAATGGATTCTGCTTCTCTGTAGTTTGGTGATATTAGGATACACTGTGCACCAGTATCCACTAGACCCTTATACTCCTGTTGGCCTGATGTGATGCACCAAGCCATCAAAATCACAGAGTCCAATAAACCCTGTGGTCCACTTCCTCCACCTGGCTGGAGGCAGGACCCCTCTAGGCCTGATCATCATACTGGTTACTCACCTTTTGTATTTACAAATCAGAATTCTCTTTATTAAGATCAGAAGTAAGATCAACTTTTCTACTCTGTTTGGGAAACTGCCTGCTTGAAACTGGAGCAGCAGTTTTCCTGAAGAACCCCATTGTTTTGTGGTTGTTTTTCCTGCAAATCAGACACCTGTGAGAGTGTCAACGCAGAATTTCCTCTCTACTTTCTCACATCTTCTCTGTGGTCACTCAGGAAAAGCCACAGGATGGTCTGTGGTGTGTAATTACTATATCCTCTCTCTTGATCAGCAGAGCTCTAACACCTGATAGCTGAGATACTGGTCTATACAGATGTGGACTAGAACATATCCTGTCTGAATTGTTGGAACTCTTGGAACTCCTTCTCCACATCTGAGACACAGCCCCACTGGGGCAAGAGAGAATTTCTTCATGTTGCTGGAATTGGACAGCCCCCTCATCCACTGTTTGTCTCTCTCCATCTTTCCAGGTCATTACTGTCTGTGAGCTGGTGTATGACAATGGTGAGCTCCATACAAACTTCTACCACCTGGATGGCATACACTTGATTTCATCTGGACCTTTAAATAATTTCTCATTGCTCATCATAAATCACCTCCAGCATGGCTAGTTCCCTCAGGTACTGGATACCTTTCTCAGTGGTGATCCATTTGCCTGAATGACATAACATCTTCCATGAAGGGAGACTTTCCCTTACTGCCTAATAGAAGTCACAGCCAGAGGCTGATGTCTTGTGCTCTTTTTCCAATCCTTTTGTCAATTCCTTCTCTAGTAAAGGATTCTAGCTTCTTGGGTTTTCTACCCTCTAATTGCAGACCACTGGTCTTGTTATGCTAGCATTGGAGCAATCAGTGACAATGTGCTGGTCTGGATGAAGCTGAAATCGTTTCACATATCTCACAGCTCTCTCAGGGATAGGGATCAGGTGGTTACTGCCTTGTTTCCAAGTTCTTTCACTTCCTCCTCCTGTTCTCATGATGGCACTTGGAGAATTCTGCCTTATCTTATTATTCCTGCTTTCCTTTCTTGTAGGAGTTTCTTCCCTTATTGAACAAGCTCACTTTCGCATCCAGTATTTCTTCTCATGTATGTTGGGGCAACTGTTAGCAGCATGGGTTGGTACCTTGGTTCAGCTTCCTCCTTGCCAGGGTTGGAGGAGCTGCCGTGCCTGTTGCAGGGGGTTGAGCAGCCCCAGTACCTATGGTGGTTGCTGCAGTGTCTGTCATTTTGTCATCACATCCAGAGACCTCCTTTTCCCTCTAAAGAGTGTTGAGCAGGGCTGGATCTTCATGGGCCAGGCCACAGCATGTGGCAGTGATTTGTTTCTCTCTGGAATTGTCAGCATATTTTTTCCAAATATTTTACCAGTTTTTCTGGATTCTGCACATTTTTAGGGGTGAAGTTCCAAAACATTGGAGGTGTCCACTCTTCTAGGTACTTGTCTATAGTATCCCACACACCCTGCTGCTCATAATTATCCAGCCTCAGGACAGATCTCTGGATAAATTGTTAAATAGTTGTTTAACCTTAAACAAGACCTGAAAGTCATTCAGGAAACAGCAGTAGGAACACGCTTGTTTGAACATCCTAAGGATTTAAAATTCTCAAGAGCTATTGTAACTAGCCTGGAGGAGAAGAGGAAGGTGAAGTAGTGGGGAGTGTTCCCTCTTGTCTCCCCCACACATTGGCTCTCTGAGGAGAAAAGGTGGAGTGCAATTGTTAATAGTTTCTGAGAGATGGTTCCCCAAGTACAGAGATGACAGTAATACTGAGTACAAATACCAGATTAGTCTCACGACCACTAATTTTATGATATCATAAGCCAGTGTTACGCAGTACAGCAAAATGATAGCCTTAATCCAGCCCCAAGGGATGATAAACAGCACAACAGGGAACACATACAACAAGTAAGGTCTAGTAAGGTCTTACATAACATAGCCCTGAGAACAAGCACAAATTCTCTGACAGCAGATAAATCAACAGTGTGATCAGTGACTATTAAACTAATACAATGAACTCGTAAAACTTTTTTTTTTTAACACATCTCTGCTCAGATCTGTTATCTGAGCCCTTTGAAAGTGAGGTTGGGTACCAAAAAGGACTGTTGGGGTTTAACCCCAGCCAGCAGCCAAATACCACACAGCCATTCTCTCACTCCACTCTAGTGGGATGGGGGAGAGAGGGAGAGAAGAGGGAAAGAGGTAAATGTGGGTTAAGGACAGACACTGTAAAGGGAAAGGAAAAAAATTATTAATTACAAGAGAATATATATAAAGCAAGTGGTGCTCAATGCAGTTGCTCACCATGTACTGACTGATTCCAAGCCCATCCCTGAGGAAAGGGCTGCTCCACCTTGCTGGCCAACTGCCCTTTGTTTTATTGCTCAGTAGAGTGCTGATTATGGTATGGAATATACCTTGTGTCTGTTGGGGTCAGCTGTCCTGGATGTGTACCTTCCCAGCTCCTTGTGCACCCCATGCCTCCTCACTGGCAGGGCAGCATGAAAAGCTGAAAAATCTTGGAATCAGAGTAAGCCCTGCTCAGTAACAGCTAAAAGATCAGTGTGTTATCAACATTATTGTCACCCTAAATCCAAAACACACCACTGCATCAGCTGCCAGGAACAAAAACAACTATCCCAGCCAAAACTAAGGTACCAATTCTTTCTCTCCCTCTTAATTTCCAAGCTGACAGCTCTGAATCAGCGAGACTATCTAGTATCTCCAAAGTTTTAGATTGACTTAGACTTGGTTCCCGTGAAGGACTTCAGAGGCCAAGGAGTCAAGCACCTAGGGAGATGCTGTGGTGAAAAGTAAAGAAAGGCCAGCAGTAGAGGAGTGGAGGGAAGTAATCACAAAAATTAGCTTCAGCCCTGGGGATACCTGACCTGCTTCTCTAAGCTTCTTTATAAAGAATGGAGGATAATTATGGAACAGACAAGTCAAAGCAGAAACCTAATTTTAGGCTGTCTGAAACTGCACCCCCAGGGGAACTTCACCAGCCATCACAGAACTCTAGCGTCCACATTTTAAAAAGAGATCTTATAAAAGTGAGCACGGGGGAAACACAAAAATCATTAAAGAACTGGAGAAAATGTCTTTCTTCTGGCTTGGTTTGTTCATCTTATCAGGAAAAAAGACTGGGATGTGACTAGGTTAAGCTGTATAAATGCTTTCATGAGTAAAAAATACTCATGTACGAAAGAGGACTTTAATCAAGCAGAGGAATACATTACTAGAACAAATTGTCTGGAAGCAGAAGCCAGAAAATTTAAATTAGAAAATAAGCATACATTTTTAACAGTGAGAGTGAATAGGTACTGGAACATAGTACAGAGGAAAATTACAGATTCTCACCATATTCAGAATTTCAAGTCAGGATTAGGCTGAAAGAAAAGTTTCAATGAAACTAAGGGTCTCAATGCAGCATCACTGTCTGATAGTTAATGGCCTGTGATATTCAGGAGATTAGATAGTCTCTCTCAACCTTAAATACCATGAAGCTTAGTGCTATGAGTCTGTACCAGTCACCAGGGATATAGGCTTTGTATTAAAAAAATACTCCCCAAAATAAACTCAACAGTTTGATAACTTCTGGTATCTTTCAACATCAACGAACCTCTGAAAGATTTCTGGCCATAGCATCACTTCTGCTGAGAACTGAAGAGTTAAATATAAGGTGAATACAACTGTTGCAACAACTGTTTATTAATAATGGGACTATTTTCTATTCTTTCATAATAGTTCTTAAAAACTATAAGGTGGCTGTAAATTTATGGCATAAATTACCATATTTGTAATTCACCTAGAAATCAAGGTACAGAGAGGGAAGCAGAGTATGAGTATATTGTTGTGATTTGCAAATATTCATTAATTGAACATCACCCTAACGCTGTGAAGTAAGTAAATATTATTACTGAGATTTTACAGAACTTTTCATGTCTAGAAAAATTAGCCTGTTCCAGGTTGTGCGTATGTGTGTATATATGTATAGAGTAAGTTTTTTTTTCTTTTGGGGGGGGTTAAATACAATTAGGAAAAGAGTATCAAAACCCATTTAGGAAATCCTGACCCTCTTGATATTATCTGCAGATTTGAGGGAAATAAACTTTTCACCAGCTTCATATCTCAGCTTAAAACTAAATCCATCTTAAACACAGTGAAATGTTTTTCATTCATTTCATATCTGACCTGAAAGCCTGTGCTTAAAGAAGTAAAATGATCACTTCAAATATATTTATTTTCTCCTTTTTCTGCACTATGTCTTGTTTGACAATCACGTTGAATTACCAGATTAAAAAAATCCTTCCCTCTCTGTTCACTTTATAGTATTTTTAATATATTTCCTATGAGGGTAAAGTGAACTAAATTCTGCTAACAGAAACACTTGAAAATCCATAAGAAAAATGTCCAGGGACAATGATATTGGGCCTTTATTCCTGGTAATACAGTTTGTTTCAGATGTTTCCTTCATCTAAGTAATCTGATGCTTAGATTTTCCTTGTACTTAAAAAAAGAAACTCAACATTAAGACAAATATTATGAATTAAAAATGTTTAATGTTAAATTAGAAATATCTAAATTATTTGGGCCAAAAAATATAAATTCTACAGCTTGTAACACTCTGTTCAATGGAAACACATACAGGGATGGGGGACTTTTCCCCAGTAAATTGACATACTCTATTAGTTTTGGAGCTGTTTTAAGGGATTTCCAACAAAATAATTTTGACTAGGTTTCACTTGAGCTACTGGGGGAAGACAAAAACCACTGAATGTAACACTGAGTTTTAATTTCAACTTTTTCTACCAGGTTGTTGCACTCTCGCTGCCCACAGATACTCTTAAACTGCTCACATATCAGCATGTCCTTTCCCTACCTTCACATGCATGAGGAGAAATGGGCAGGAAGCAGTCACAAAACCATGATCTCGACCTCTTCTCTACTCTGGCCCTCAATTTCACACAATTCCTCCCCTTAGCCAGGATCCCACTTTCCCCTCAGAGTAAAAACTGCAGTAGCTGAGAGGTTTCATTACTTTGAGTAGACAGGCCACAAAGCTTTCCTCCCTGTAGCCCTGATGTCTCCAAGCAGGAATTATTACCTCATCATTTCTAACTGACTTCCTCTGTGCCTTTTCACTCAATAGCTATACAGATTTACCAGGGCTCAGCAGTCTGCAGCAGTTTTCAGTTCAGCCACTTGCAATCCATTTGAAGTTTCTCTTTCCAAGGAAATGGCGCTATGCAGAAAAGTGACATACCTCACCTGGAAAGCATTGACCTTGCCTTGATTTCCTGACAAGGTCATTGCAGTATATACCTGTATATTTGTGGTACTTTCCTTATATATAGCAGTACTTATTTTGCTGAACCCTCTAGTTCCAGTTCTTCCATTTCTCAATTATCTGGATGAGGGGATCAAAGGCACCCTCTGTCATTTTGCAGATAAGACCTAGTTTGTAGAGAATGTTGATCTGCTGAGGGGTAGGAAGGGATATGGACAGGCTGGATCAATGGGCCAAGGTCAGGTGTCTAAGGTTCACCAAGGCCAAGTGGTGTGACCCTTGGCCATGTAGAGCTACAGGGTGGAGACAGAGTGGCTGGAAAGGGGCCTGGTGGAAAAGGAGATGGAGGTGCTGTGTACAACACTCGAACATGATCCAGTGTGTGCTCAGGTGGCCAGGAAGGCCAGTGGCATCCTGGCCTATATCAGCAATAGTGTGACCAGCAGGACAATGAAATGACTGTCCCCCTATACTCAGCACTGGTGAGGCTGCACCTCAAATCCTGTGTTGAGTTCTGGGCCCCTCATGACAAGAAAGACATTGAGCATGCAGCGTGTCCAAAGAAGGGCAATGTGCACTCTGCACAAGACAGATCTGATCACCACATCACCCGCCAGTCCTTTGTTCCTCACAAACAGCAAGTTCAGAGGGGCACTTTCCCTTGGCTCACTCTCCAGCTGTCAGGAAGTTCTCTTCCACATATTCCAGAACCCTCCTGGACTGTTTTGCCTCTGTTGTGTTGTATTTCTAGAAGATATCTGGTAAGCTGAAGTCCTCCTTAGGAGCAAGAACCAAGATTGTGAGATTTCTCCCAGCTACTGAAAGAACATTATGGACTGTTTTTCTGCCAATATTATAGAATGTTTTGTTGGTTGCTTAAGCAAAAAAAAAAAAAAATCTTAAAATTTTCTCTATCAATGCAAACACATATAGAGGAAATTACACATAATGGATACACATACACAGTGTCAAACATCTTCACATTTCTCTATTATGAGTCATACTAAAGTACTGTCCTCAAACCATGTTTTCCTAAAGCAAACTTCAGTGTTGGCTTTGTAAGCTGGAGAGCAGACTTAGTGATTTTTAGCAGCATGTTAGTTTACAGGTCATTTAAACAAAGTGCTTTTGACTTTTGAAATGTGCAGATTGCCTTTGCTGAAGGACCTGTTGGCATGAGAAGGCATTTTTGAGATGCATTAGACATGCTAGCTATACAAAAGAGCATTATGTAATTGTTACATTTGTACATGAAGGCACAGAGGTGAATACAAATATCATTGTCCAGAATGATCAGTTAGGATTTTGCATACAAAATTTGACCCAGAACATAAAGATCAACTTATTTTCCATTTCAAAATAGCAAGCTTTATTAATATATCATCACCAATCAAAATATGTTATAACAAGTACCCTTAAAAACAATCTGAACTTTTCATTTTACAGGATGGGTTAGATACGCTAAAATTTTAAAAATTCTTTTCCTTCCTCTGTCAAATGATTCTCTCAAATGACAATAATTAACACATGCAATTTCATCCTGGAGCAGTCTGTGGTAGATCTGACTATACATTGCCTGTCAATAACTTTCTGTCAAAACCTTTTGGTGAGCATTGTTTTCATGAAACCATCCAGAAGGGAGCCTTGCTGCTTCAGGCACAGTCATGAGACAGTTGTGCTGGAAACACAGCTTTGAACTATGCTATTTGGTGGGACAGTGACCAAGCAACAATGCAGCTCAAGGAGATCCATGAAGCAGAAGAGGAAGGTCATTGAAACAGCATTTCTCCTGTTAACCATAACTGTGTTTTCACTCGCCATTCCAGTCAACTTGTGTTCATGCTGCCTAAGACATAGTACCTGAAATACTTCTTTCAGTGCTATGAGTTTGCAGACCTTAGTAGCAGAATTAATAACAAACTAGATGCCTCTTCATCATAGACTGGCTCCTCATGCTAGGAGCAATGGGATGTTTCTCCATTCATGCCCATGCTGCATTTCAAATCACTTTATCAAATTATGTTGATCAGCACGTGGCTATGCTTCTGCAGAGACAGCTTCAATATGACTATATTTGTGCTTGTACCTGAATGTCATCAAGGATATTCTCCAGGAATAAGTTAGTATGGCTGTTGCTCCTTCACATCCTCCTTCTATGTTCACTTGTGGGTATTGGCTTGAAGAAATCGGGCAACTACTCGAGAAACACATCTGAAGCCTCCTTAACACCACAAAAGGTTAGGTTATACAACAATGAAGAGAAACAGATGTTATTTGTTTATGAAAACAAATTTCCAGATGGTTCAAGATCACCACATTGTGCAAAGCTTAAACAACTGCTTGTTTTTATTGTAATTACCCTCCAGTTACCTTCTGCCGTCACCCTCTGGTGTGTGCTACATTTCCTTACTTCAGTTTGTGTTCCAGGGTTTTATGTTATTTCAGACATGAACTTTATCTGCTAATAAAGTTTCTAGAAACATCTGGAGCAAAAATGGTAAAACAGAAATTGTAATAATGGAGCATAATAAAACCATCACCATTACCAGAAATATAAAAGCCCAACCAACCAAGTAGTATAACACCTATTAGTTTTAAAATTGCTTAGGAATGAAGTAGCTATGCTTTTAAAAAAATATGTACTTTCTCATAAATGTCTTACCCCAATAGCAGGAAAATGTCAAGTTAATGTGTTGGTCACAGCCTGTTGTTCACACAGCATGTTTCCACACAGCAACAGCTTCTAAGTCCCCAGAAGGAATTTTCTTCTGCCTCCATCTGATAATGAAACACTCTACAAGCAACACATTATTCTCCCTCACAGAACCTTACCTACGACCTCAGCAAAATAACAAGTACTCAGCCCTGAGATGTTTGCCAAGATTAGTTGTGCAGTGTTATACTCTAGCACCTGTTACAGTACAAGTCCCTGACAGACACTTGGCACTGCAGTGTGAAGAAGACCTGCATGTAGTTAGTGCCCATGGAAGGTATAAAGCCTCAGCATCTTGGTAAGTGCAAATCCAAAAGAAAACTCAGTGTAGCAGTTTCCCCATTGGATATAAAACATAATTCATAACTCAGTCAGGCTCCCACTGTCCTAAGAAGAGCCCAAACTTGGGCATCACATGTACCTCTGTGACTTGTTGCATGGAATGTTGGGAACACCTTAGAAGGCCCGATTTCATCAACAGTGACTGCATATGTTGATTAACTTAAGAACTGACCAGACAGATGGTGCTACACTTGATTGCCCCGACCATCTCTGATAAGGCAGTCATTTTCCACAGGACATGCAAGACTTCATGAAGCCTATACCTATACCTGCATGTGATCATAGATGCAATACTAATTCAAGACTGAATGTGACAGGGATTAATGCTTAAAATGTTCTATTGATCTCCCTGATCCTATCCATTGTGCCATTACAGCTATAGGCTGCTCTTCAGACTAGCACCACTGAAGCGTGCGTTGGCATTTTTGGATATTATTAACTATATCAGCTGAAAACTTATTCTGGTTTTCCTATGCCTTGGTGAGGTATACACTGTAAAAGCATGCAACAATGAGTATTGCCAACCCTGCTAATATTTGTACTTGAGTAAAAATTATCCTGAAGATGTTATTTTCAGTACTGAAATTTTTAACCTATTATTCAAGATATGATACAGGTAGTTATTGTTTATTCTCTTACTACGGTTGAAAGTGGTGAAAGAAAATGTTATCATTCAGATGAGCTACTTCTCTGAAACTGTGAGAGAGCAACCAATTATAGATGCCTCAGACAGATGGGATTCTGCTCCTACTATGCAGGATCCCAATTATGTCACATACACACTGCCACAAGGAACAAATAAAGAACTGGAAAGAATAAGGACTTTGTTTAACAGATGCATTTGTGTAAGTCATTCTGGGCTTACACCTGAGTAATGGTGGCCTGGTTTTCTAAAACAAGCATACACCTGCTCATTAGTGGCATTGGAGCACCCCTCAGTGGGAGCAAAATGTTAACTTATCCCCATGTAACTGGAGAGCCCAGAGATATGAAGTGTGTGAAACAGAGACTGTGCTTTCCAGACAACGCATGACCAATTCACTATATTCATCATTCAGGTCATTGTGAACAGAAATGTGAGAGATTATTAGCAACACATTCTGTCTTTAGCTCTGGAGGGTACTACTTCATACAAAGATTTAAATTTCTTCTCTTCACCCATTAATCATAGTTTTGCCTGAGGGTTTAAAAAGAGGCATCAATGAACATGAGAGGTTTCCTTCACACCTTGTCAAACCAGAGACCAAAATGGGATTCCTCTGTCACATGTTGGAGATTCTCAGAATTCCTTCACTTCCTTCCTCTGTGTCCCACTTTGGCCTTTTGGAAAACACAGCTTTATATAGGTAGTGCCCTCCTTTTTGATATGTGGCTTTGTATTTCTACTGAACATTTTGTATATGAGTGTTTGAGGTAGCTGAATCACTCCCAGCCTACACTGTACATTTTCAAAGGGACTATAACCACAGAGAAAGAAAATTACAACTTTAGCTTTATTGGAAGAGCTGTACTTGGCTCAAGTTAGTTAGCCAAGTGAATAAATGAATGAGTGTACAAACAACTAGAAGTGACATTTCAGCTACTTTTGCTACTCTGAAAGCCATTAATCTTGTAATTAAAGGGTCTGAGATTTGAAATCTTATTACAGTATTTCTGACAATGAAATATTTCCACAATAGCTCTGAGTCTGGAACTCAGACAGGTAAAAGCCATCTTCATCATTTTCTCTCCAACCAAAGATTCAAGCAGGGACCAGCATACCCCCGAGCACTCATCACAAGTAATTACCCTGCAGAGGGAACACAGCCAGAGACTGTTATGGCATTGCTATTATTACTTTTTTTGGATTAAGTAATAAATATTTAAGCAACTAAAGCTAGCCCACATGAAATGACAAATGAGCATATGCCAAATCCCCACCTACTCAATGGCGCACCTTAAGGCCTCTTCTACTTGAGATAAACAGCAAAAATAATTTCCTTTCCCACCACTGTGAGCTCTTATTTTCCTTAACGAACTAGAATCTCCTTCAAAGTTAAAATCTACTGTGATATTAGTTACTTTTATAAAAGTGTCTTGTCGATTTCCAGAGTGAGGTTAAAACAACTTCAGACAGCACAATAAAGGATGATTTCCTTTGTAGAGCTAAGGGTTTTTCTCAATCTTTTTCACTTTGCAGATCCCCAGGCCTGTCTGCGAGAGATGCAGGTCTTTGTACAACAAAGTTAACCTTCCTGACCACAGGAGTACAATTTCTATCAAAATGCTTTTGCACAGCATTTCAATGTAATTCAGAGTCCCAAATACTCACAGACTCTGGAGTGAAAATCACCAAAACTATTCTTTTTCCATTGACATGTCATGCTTTGTCTCTCATTTACTACTTACTCAGCTCGTAACACTTTCTCATAACTAATTTTTGTCCAGAAAATTTGCAAAAATAGATAGCAAAGAAACAATAATAACAGTGAGGAATTTATAAAAATATAATTTTATATCAAAGAAATTAATTTTTAAACGACCCCATTATTTGATCTTTCACCATAGATGAAGGATCACCATATTTTTCCTAAATGTAGATGAACAACATTAAGTTTAAATTGACAGGTGTGAAACAGATTTTGCGAAATATTTAGACTTCTTAGAAGTTATTTCTAGTCATTCTAATATTTCTCAGTTTTTGATAAACTATCAAAAGTTTGTGAAAAGATAACAGTTATTTTGAGAATTACCTGGCTATAGAGTATAGTCTCAATTCCATTTTTACACACTTTTTTTAAGTTTATTTGCATGTGGTAATAATAAAAAAGGTCTTCAAAATTCCAAATATTGTTCATAGGTTGATGTGGATCAATACACACTTTTATTAGGAGTTTAAAAAGTAGTGACAGAATTATTGGTCACTTGAAAAAATAACCTAATAAAGACATAAAATTCCACAGATTTTAAAGGTCCTTTTTATTTGTCTGTTTATTATGCAGCATCAGCAATCTACATATTTGGTGTATCTGAACTTCTTTAGGTCATGGACACAGGAATGAAAAACACTGTGTTGTATTGCCAATATTTCTAAAAGACTGCAAACAATGCAAAGACCTCCATCAATTCCCTGAATGCAATTAAGCCCCACCTGAACTATGACAAATTAAACCCTTTGTGAATCAGAGGTCCATGTGCCATTCCTTCAAACATGTTTTTCATTTTCAGCTTGTGCTTATTTAAAAGCTCATGCCATATAATCTGCTCCAACTTTAAACCACTTTATTTCCTCTTTTTGTCATTAATCTACAGCTAAAGAAAACTTTTTACAGACATTAAAAAAAAAACAAAACTAAAAATAAGACCTGACAAAGTGTCTTCTCCTCTGTTTACTACTAACATTGCTTTGGTCTACAAGATTCTGGAGAAGTTCATATTTCAAATATGTATTTCTATAAGGAAACAGAACATGGCTTTCACATAGACCGATATCTCTAACAAAAATATTATGAGGAAATTCAGGAGCAGTAAATGCAAGAACGCAATCATAAAACTTATTTCTAACAAAATTTAAAGCTTGACATAGCAAAGGTGCTGATAGAGACAAGCAGTATAACTGTAAATTTCTGTAAAGCCAGAGATTTGCCTTACTTTCACTCTAGCCTAGAAATGCAAATGCACATCTCTTGAGAGATCCAGGTGAAGTCCACAGAGAGAGCCTGAGTGCTTAGAGGCAGATTCTACTCACTTTTATAAAAAGGGATATCTTAGAAACTCAGTCTCAGAGGTGTTGTTTGAAAGACACATTACACACAGAACTTAGCTAGTCCTTGAAAAATACAACCTCACAAGATCAGACTAAAAGAGTTTCAGTATGAGAAAATCCAGTCTCTAATCTGTTAGAGATGGGCTGGATTCCTGAGGGGGTGAAGGTTAATAAATCAGGATGCAATTATAACTATTAGATTATTTCTGACCATAGAAGAACACTGAGACAACTGATCAGATTCTTTTTTCTTGGAGCAAAACTACTATCTACTCATAAAATAAAAAACAACATACCAGATGTCACTTATATTGCCCAGTTTTAAGCTTCCTACCTAGACACAAGGCTTTGGGATCAGCCTGTTCATCTCTGTGATGTTATCTGTCTATGTAAGGCCAGCAGGTTCTCAGCACAGCTTCCCTCCGCCCTGACCTGTCCTAGAAGTTTACCAAGTTCTCTTCCTAATCTTGTGTTAGGGCTCTCTACAGCACGCAGGAAAAAAAAAAAAAAAGCGCATGTACTTGGTATCAAGTAAATTTTTTCAAGTGTATACCAGACTTTAGAGAGTTTTCAACTTCTTTTTGTATGGTTCTGGTTTAGGTGGTTTTGGTTTGGGTTTGGGTTTGGGTTTGGGTTTTGGTTTTGGTTTTGGTCATGCCTTCTTCAGTTTGTTCAGCTCAGAAAGCAAAAGGTTTCAAGATGACCTAACTGTGGCTTTCCAGTACCTGGAAGAGAGCCTGCAAGAAAGATGAAAAGAGACTTTGTATACTAATAAGAAGAAATGGCTTCAAACAGAGAGTAAGTTTAAATCTGATATTAGGAAGAGGTTCTTTACTGGGAGGGTGGTGAGGCACTGGAATGAAAGTTTTGTCTAGAGAAGCTGTGGATGTCCCATCCCTGGACGTGTCCAAGGCCAGTCTGGATGGGGCTCTGAGAAACCTGATCTACTGAAAGAGGAACTGGGACTAGATGATCTTTAGGGTTCCTTTGAACCCAGGCCATTCTATGATTCTCTGATTTTTACTGGCAAGACTGTTTTGTCATAAGAGACCTCCCAGCTCCTGAGCAGGCTCAAGACAGCTGAGTGCTACAGTAATATAAATATTAGGCCATTGTTTGTATCTCCTTGTGCCCACTGCAGTGGAACGGGGCCCAGACATTTATCTTGTAGGTAAGTTGTATAAAATGTATTGTAACTTCAATTCATATTTAATTAGTTCCATCCCTCCAATATCATATGGTCTTTAGAACTAAATAAAACTCCAGTTTTTTCTATGTTCTGAAACCTAAAGTTAGTGTGTGCTGGGAACAGCCTAATAAATTGTTTAGTGTGAATCTGAGAAATTCTGGAAAACAATGTATCATTTCAGTGAAAAGAAGCTGTCGTTTCCCAGTAGTTCTGTGAAACTTTCCATCAAAACAGACAAAAACCACAAGAAATAATATTTAAAAATACATCAAGGAGCTGATACGGTAATTTTTTTCCCAAAAAATCAACACAACTGCTGGCATCCGGTGCAATTTTTTTTAGCAAAAAAATGAAGTTTATTCTTATAAACAATAATTATATCTCTTTAATTAAAGCTAGTTAGACCACTAATTTATATAACCTGATGGAAACTTAATAGTGGGTAGTCTTGTGGCTCACACACAGTTTATAGTTTTTACTTGTAAATTTACAAATTCAACCAAATCAACACAGTCTCACCTAATTTGAATGTCTACACCACAGAGCATTTGTACCAAGCCACTCAAAGTACTCACTCACTTCAGACATTAAAGGATATGGCTTTGTGGTATCTAAGATGTTTAAAATGCACAGAATTTTAGTCAGTACTTTGACCCACAGCCTCCAAAGAATTCATTTTTGTGTGCTCCATATGCCAGAAGAATTTGCTGCACGATCTCCCTACAACAGAGAAGCCAGAAGGAAAGGCACCCCACTGGTTTTGTCCTACTGCTTATGGCTTATTCTTTTACCTCCTTCTCCAGAGAGATCCTCAACAGTAAGTCTGAGCCAGAGTTTAGCATAGTTCTCACAGAGCCAAAACTTTATTCAGGTCTTAAGGCACTTTTTTCTTATAACTTCAAACATTTAAGCAATATTAAAGACTTAATAATGAGACTAATAGAAGTTAATAAGAGATAGCAAAGAGATTTCAATTCAAGCAGAGAAGGAAGCTCTTAGCTCTGACTGACAAAAGCTGGATGCAGTCTTATTATTGGTGGCATTAACTCTATGGACCAGACTCTAAATCCAGGAATATTAATACATGCAGAAATAAAAAGAACATGAGCTGAAATTCAAATTATCTGACATTCATGAAAAGTCTAGTTCTAATACCTTGTCAGGAAAGGAAGAGTTTGCATTCTGTGGAGTGTATGCAAAATGTATGCCATTAACAGAGGATCTTCTTTAATTTATTGTCTTTTATTATTTTAAAACTGTTGTTTATTAACGTTTAAAATGCTTTTCTCAATATACTTTTTTGAAATGGTATGCTTATATTTCAAATTCAATGAACACACTAAAAAAAATCCCCAAAGCATATGTTTGGTTAACATATGTTAAAATACACCTCAGCACATGAAAACTATTTGACTTGACTTCTATTAAAAAAAAAAAAAAAAACAACAACAAACAAACAAAAAAAACCCCACACCATCTTCCTGGGGGGGGGAAATTAGTATGCCATGGAAAAAATATTTTCCTGAATACAAAAACTTTCACTTTAATATGATATCTTGCAAACACTGAGACACTGATCAAATATACTGTTTCTCCAGTGTTACCACAGCATTAATACATGCCCAAAGTATTCTGAGTTGAGTTTTATGTGCATAAAACTATATTTTTATATTTTTATCTATATTATTAGTAACACTTTGTTCAGAGACCATCCCAGTTTCACAGCCTAGTGTTTTGTTATTCCCACTAAATTTTAGGGCAAATGAGATGGAAGAAAGACTGTGGAAATTCCAAATTTGTAGAAAGCATAATCTATCAAGTCTGCTCCCAGTAGCAACCTTGGAATTTTTCCCTTCCCTCTCAAAACACAGATTCAGTTCACAAGTAGGCAGGATGTTTTCTCAAAGGTCTCTACTCTTCTCAAAGAAAGGTGATAAGGACAAAAAGGCCTGGGGACAGGCATATTTTCACTCTTTCACTTTAATTAATCCCTAAAGTTTCTCCCCAGTGTTACAGGAACTGTGAGATCTGACCTTTCTCAAGTGTTCCCAGAGGAGAGGTAGATACGAGATAGGTTTCAATAGCTGGGACTGTAGTACTCCTGGGCTTATTTCTCTCTGCTGAAAAGGCCAATTTGAAATTTGGAGCTGAGTGGGGGGAGAGGATGGAGGAGGGCAGAAAAGAAAAGAAGAAAAAAGAATAAAAATTTTTAAAAAGAGAGAGAAGAGGAAAAATCACAACTAGATACACTTAAAAGCATATTAAAGTTAGTTGCCTAGCTCAGCTAGTTGGTTATGCTGCTCTTTAGTTCTTTAGTCACTAGAAGGACATTGTGATGTCAACTCCCCAGTATTATTATTTCCATTGCAGGAAAATAAACAGAGAGGTGCTTAAAACATGCAGGATGCATAATCTGGGGCAACTCCAGAAGGGACTTCACCATGATGGTGATCAAAATCCCTCAGGGTCTCAAACAGTGACCATCAGAACCCTCCATCTCTTCCCAAGGGAATCTAGAAAGTGTGTACTAGACACTCAACTCTTTAGCCAGCTAGTAGAGGAAATGGAGCCTGCTCTTTACCTGATACTCAGTGGATAGCTACATCTTCCATGCAGTGATTCCCCCAAGCAACACAAAAAGTATTCTGTCAGTCTTATTCTCCAAGTTTCCAAATGCTCCCCCTTGTGCCTGCCCTGCACATACAAAAGACAGGCAGGCAGTGCCGAGGGGCAGCAGCAGCGCTCGCTGTGGTGACCCTGACTGCCAGTTATGTCCAAAGGGAGCAGATCACAATTCAGGACACTACAGGAACTTATCTGACTCATGGATGTTTACAGTTATAAGGGAGTAGGACAGGGTTTCCTTTTCCTTTTTCTTTTTTTCATTCAAGCTATACAGCAGCACACAGCATGTTTGTCATGGACGTGAAGGAAGTGAGCTCAGATTGCTACCAGCAGCTCTTCTCTGTTTTCCTGTCACCTCTAGCACTCTGGCCAAGAAACAAGGCTCATAGTTTGGTTCAACATTGCCTGTAAGACCTCAGCTTGATCAACTGTGATGATAATGAGTAGATGGTGGGAATAAGTTACGGAAAGAAACCCATGTTTCCACCACTGAGCACTGCTATTATTAGTAGCAATTAAAACACCACTTTGGAACCTACTCTCTTTGTCCAGCTGAGAGCTCCTGCCCAGAATATCTGCCAGTTGTGTCCAGTTTGGCTTCCTCTCAGTCTTTTAAAAATCAACATGCTCAGATTAACCTCCATCACTGGATGAAAATTCTTGTATTAGAATATCAGGTGTCTATTCCAGCTGTTCTGGAAGTATATGGGAAGTGAATGCACAGAGCCCAGTGTGAAAACCTACAGAAAGCCCTGAAAAACTTGTAGGAAAAATTTAACAGGGCTGAGGAAATGCAACAAGCAGGCAGACCAAGCACAGGGAAGCAATGACATAACAAGAGGCACAGCACAACCAGACACAGTTTAAAGGGAGGGAGTTTAAAGATCTGCAAATATCTAAGCAGCAGGGATCACGTAAAAGAGGTGGCTAAATTAGGGAAGAGTATATTTTTTTATTTGTCTAGGTCTAGGAGAGAAAAAAAAGCACAGATCTCAATTTATAGTAATTTTTCACTTTGAGAGAAATTTGCATTTTGTATGAAGAAAAGAAGAAAACAGAGGAAAGGAGGGACTAACTATCACAACAGAGTATAATTAGCACTACGATGAGTAAATGGCCCCCCTGCTTAGGGTGTGGAAAGTCCTAATAGAGACAAATAGCACGTCTGCCTGGCATGGTACATGAAAAAATAGCTTCAGCAGTTCACTGAATCATAACAGTTCACCTAACGTAATGACTGCAGAGAAAAGGTATCTGATCTAAAGGAGTGTTTTATCTATGTAGGACATTTTTTGTCCTGAAAGCTGTCAGAATCACCATCCACCTGAATCCTAGAGCCTATTCATTTGAGTTGAAGAACAAAGAACCACATCTTGCCTATCCTTTGTGTTCAACATGAAAAAATGTCTTGACCAAAAAACAAGTGCCAATCTTGTAAGTCAACCCAAGCTCGACTTAATTTAAGGCCTTTCAGTAGATTTTTTATCAGGTGTGTGTTTAACCCCAAACATCTTTCACAAGCACTTTTAGAACAGAAGTAATAAATTCACTGCATCCCTTTCACACACGTCTAGCTCTGTCCCTGCACTAGGAGGGAAAGAGTAAATTCTCTTCTTCTGTCCAAAGGGCAGGAACATTTCAGCAAATCAGAAGGAATCCCTTAGCACAGCTACCACATGGGTCTACCACACCAGTGGTGTGCAAGAACGACTTATTTTCATCATGGTCCAGTTTTTGTATCAGGGCAATTCTAGTCATTCACAGCACACAATGTGGTGGAAAAGAGAGTCTTTGCAAAAATTCATTAAGTGAAAGATATAAGGTAATGGCTATATACCCTTTAAAGGGTACTCTGGAGTTTCTCTTGGGTTTTGTGTGTTGGAAAATTAGTCATCAGTCTTCCTCCAATGGATCCAAGCCACTGGTTTTCCTTTAACAGCAGTTCTACAGGTACATTGAACTGAATCAGTACATAAAGTTACCACTATTCTCCTGAGAAGACAGTTGAAATCACATGCCAATTAAATTTTTTCAATGTGTTCACCTAATAGCAAAATATTACACAGCCCAGTAGTGTTCCATATATAAAAATAGCATTCCAGAAATAGCAGCTCTGCTGTATTGGAATTTCCCAGAGGACCAGTTACTGTTGTTTTATATGTTAACACACTTGCTGTAGAGCGAAAGTACTGAAACCAAACACATTAGCAGTAGTTTTCTTATTGCCTACAAATAGCATTTAAGCAACAGTAATACTGCTTTACTCTTGAAAAGCTTGTGCTTTCAAAATTTTGGCAAGTTGTTGGAATAATTCTGTGCTCCATTCCCAGTGCATAAATCTCAACACAGTGAGTATATTCTCAGTCAAATTACTGCAAGGGGAGGAAGCCTTGCAGTTGTCTGAGTGCAATGAGTTTGGCAAGATAGCTCTATTATTGTACTTTTTAATCTGACTTTTTTTTTCTCCAGTGCTCAGCAAGAGCAAGTAATCAGAACAGAAGATTATTCCAAAATGTAAATTAGTGCATCTGATGTAGGGAACCAGTGCACACAAAAAGTCTTGTATCAAAAACATTTCCTTTTCTAGTTCACTGCTGGCAATCCAAACCTTGAAATTAAAGAACTGCTTTTCTAATTCTAGTGTTGTGTTAGTGTTTCCTTTAACTATGCAGTACATGGGCACACACATATCATGTATCGTTGTTTAGAGTCTGCAGTTTCTATTAAATTTAATTACTTCTTTCTGTTTCTAGGGTAGTTTGAAAACAAGGGCAGTTTCTATTGAATACCATTACATTCCACAGAAACATACATGCTAAAGGCATCTGGTGAGATGTTGCTGTCAAATGAAGCCTTACCAAGACACTGCACAACTGAAAACAAATATATGGAAAATTACTACAGCTGAGGCATCTCAATGCTATCAGCTTAGACTTTTAGCCTAATGAAACACATATTCAAAACAGTTGAAACCAAAATCCTTCAATCACTGCATCCTGAAAATTTCATTACAGTTATTCTAATGACTCTGTTAAGCAGGGTCAAACCTCTTCAGTAATGTTGACAGGCATTGCTTGAAATTTTTTTTAGTTTTCTTCACGACTTTTTCTGGCATATGAATTTCAGCTTATGGTATTTAGATAAAATGGAAATAAGAATAGGAGCTAAGCATATTTAGAAGATTATTAATTATTGCTTAATAATTAATCGTTGCTTAATAATTAATTTTTTAGGGAAGAGAGCAGATAACATGTATGTGACACCACTGAGGTATAGAGATATAGAGAATACAAAGGATAAAAGTATTTCACTCAATAATTGTGGAAGAGTGGATCAGTAGGTTCACAAAGCATCACTAAACTGTAAAAATTCAAATATAGATCTGATTGCAGAAGCTGAGCTCCAGCTCCTGCTTTCACACAGTGCCCTGTGATACAGGAAAAAGGTCTGACCCTGACCCAGTGTACCACAGAATCCCTGTATATCAAGGAACATGTATTGCTTCACTGGCTCTGCTGTAGCTATGTACAGACACTATTATTATTTATTATTTGCATTATGGTAGCTGCCTTCAATGACCAGGGCTTGAGTGAGCTAGTCATTATAGAGACATTTACAGGGCTCACAGTTTTCATGAGAGGCAGTATATCAAAAGAGACAAGCATGATTGGGAAGGATGACATTACAAATGAACAAATCGAGCAGGGAAGTCTGCTGAAGTCACACGGCTTCTGTTTGTAAAACTATAATCATCCCAAAGCATATTTCAAACCAACATTCTATATTAGGCAGGAAGGAGACATATCTGCACAGTAGAAGATTTTAAGAATTCTTGTTTGAGCAAAGTGCATAAAATTTCTTCACCTTTCTGCACACCTCTCAGTCTTATATGGAGGGTTTTTCTAAACTCATTTCAGTTTTAACAGATTGTGATATGTATTTCAGTCATGGACAGAATGAATAAATCACAGTCACCTAAATTATTTTTTCTATGTGGCACTATCATTTTGCTTGGTTTATTATCACTGTGCACATAAGAGTTTTGAAAGGTAAGTAACATTAGATTGTTGGGAGAAATAGATACCAAACACTCTTTATGAAACTGGCTTCTATTTCCTGTTTGAGTTTAATAAGAAAGTAGTTGTTGAATAAAAAGACTTTTAGCCTTGAACCAAATAATGTTTCTTGGAAGAGCCAGTAATTTTTTCGTTGGATGTGATGTGAAAGCAAGGCATTTGCCATGAATATAGGGCAAAGAAAAAAGATGCCTTTCAAGTGCATCAACAGCATGCTTCTGTAACAAAATTGTCAGCAATAATGACTAGAAGCATGAAAAGAGTGGATCTCTGGATTTGGCATCATGTCAGCATAAGGAAAAATAATTATTTTTGAGAAAAATTATTTATTAGAACTAGCTATGTGCTTTGACTATATTTTCAGCTATGCTTTATGATTGTTTAAGACTTAGGGCTAAATCCCCAGATTTAAATTCTCTCAAGTATTAAGTGTGTTTGAAAATAAAATTTCAATCCAGAACAGAACTTCTGAAGTTAGCACATTAAATCGATAGAGTAAGCCCATATCTTCAATCCAAGCATACCAAGTGTAATTTTGAACTGAATTGAATTGTGCAGGTTTTGCCCAAACACTGACTCCTATAAAATATTTCAAATATGATCCTTAGAACTTACTACCATCTTAGCTACAAGAACTAAAAATCAAGCTTCAAAAGCTGTTTAAAGTTATCTTTACAGCAAGAATTTACTGTGAAAAGGTAGCTAAAGTTATCCAAATCACCAAAAGTGCTGTTTAGATTCTTTTACCCCTGCTTTCAGACATCATGACTATGCTTCATACAATTTGAAAACTTCAACTATATAATTGCTTGAACTGTCTCCATAGCTAGAGAATTTTTTTTCACCCTGCAAATTAATAAGCCCATCAAAGACTTCTGTAGTAGATGGAAAAATAAGCAATATGAAAAGGGAAATAAAATCAAAAAGTACTTCTGATTTTACAGTGAAACTTGTTTGACAGCTGAGCTTTAACCATAATTCCTTGTTAATATGAAATCCTAGTTTTCCTATTTTCCTTTTAATAAAAAAAAGAAGAAACATTAGTGCAACCAACTTCCTATTTCTGTAAAAAATGATTGAAATTATATCCTAAAATGATTCAAATCTTGTACATCCTTCAAAATAACCCAAGTATTTTTTACAATTCCATTACTTTAAAGCTATGGCCATTTTTGGAGAGAAAACCAAGGCTGATTTCAGCAGTCTGGTGAAATCCAAGTACTTCAGTGTTTGAAAGCAGATGATTGAGTAGGAAGATCTACTCTGTTCCCTGATACAGAAAAGTCTCTGCTTTTAGCTCCATTGATATGTCTCACCGAAAATAAAATCTACCAGAAATTTACTGATGCATTAGGATAAAAAGTTCTTACAAATATCCCTGTTGCAGTATCTGCAGCAAAGCTGAGATGTTTTTCAAAAATACTTATACATATGAGACAACACAGGAAACTCTTAGAGCTTCAGCTTCAACATTGCCCACGTAACTAAAACACCTGTGCCCTCTCCAGACATCTTATTAATGATTGTAAACACACCTGAGTTTTAGGGTAAAAGTCAGAGAGCAGATGTTGAAAATAAATAACTAACACTGCTTTGATCAACAAACAAAATAGCAAGGCTCTATCTGTGCATAGCGGGAGGTTTGTAAAAAAGAAACAATTTGCTGTGGGCTCACACGATACATGACAGAGAACTCCAAAACATCAGCCTTCCTGACCCTGATAACAGGACTGCTTTTTATAATAACATAAACAACTGCTAATTCAAATGCTGAAGACAAAGGACATCTGATTTGAAAACAATACTTTTTCCTGCTTTGGATATTTTCCTTAGAATGGGCTCTGCAGGTAGTTGAACCACAATCTATCTAAAAATCTTCTGGTACAAGGCTAAACAATTTTGAGGAGAAAGACCAGATTGTATGATTTGCACTCAATAAAATTGCAAATATTTCCATAGTGGACTGTTTTGAAATCTGAAATGTTGCTACAGTTTCTCTAAGCACTATGCTAAATAAATGGTAAATTTATATTTCTAGAAATTGAAACATATCCTGTTATACTAAATGCTCTCAGCACAGTTACATAGAGATTGTAACAGGGAAGCATTTCAGTAGCAAATTAAATTTTAAAAATCTCCAATTGAGTTTTCAAAAAGAAATCTTGGGCACTTTTTGTTTTTATGATGGGAACAGATGATCCTACTGGATATTCTCTCTGAGGCTGAATATCCAATTCAATTACCAAAGAGCTGAATTGGAGAAGTTCTTACGAATAAACAAAAAGCCATTTCTTTTGACTCTTGAGCAAAACACACTAGAGAAGCATTCAGACTTCCTGTGTAACCATAATGACATTGGTCGCTACTGCATTTCTAAATACTTCCAGGAACAAACACCTACCAGGATTGACCTAAAACTCGACAGAAGTAGACAAGGTAAATGATTTTTTGCAATTCTGTGATCGTTGTTATACAGGATCTTAGGCAAAGGAAACATCTATTACTTTCTTGGGCATGCTTGTGCAGACTTCCCTACGAATTTGAAGGGAGAATATCTGACTATTTGCTGAAATGTAACAAGAACCTTGAGATCTTTAACAATATCAAACCACTGTAATTTTTATGATTCTACGAACAGATATCTGAATCAATTATATTTGGACAGATTAGAGTGGAATAAGCATCTTCAGTATTGTCTAAACCTCTACTGAATTGTTTTCACCCACATTCAGCTCTGCTACAACTCAATTGATATGAATTTTTCTACAATTCTATTGTATGTTGGTCTTAGAAAAACACCTAAATTTAAATGCACATAGCTTAACATTTTGTAGTTATTTTAATCCAGTACTAGACGAAGAAGGAAATGCCAAGATAAATTATTCTCAAGTTTGCCAAGTTTTAGCTGGCAAAATCTTTTCAAATGTGACGAAGGGTAGAGACACCTACTAAAAGTGTGTTTCTAGATTTCAGCCATTGAGGAGCTTTGTTATAATTGGGCTGAACATTTATTCTTTGACTTCTTCCTATTATCATACATTCCAAATCCCCCTAATACAAATTCTGATTTGAAAAAGTAATCTAAAATCAAGTACAAGGTTCCAACCTAGTTAATAATTACCAGTCATTTTATCTTTATGATTATCAGCCATATAGAATCTACATAGCCTTGTACTGTTTTCTATGTACATCAGTTCAAAGTATCACAAAAGCATTTCAGTTGCATTTCTACTTTCCTCTTTTGTGAATTCTTGTCTCCCAGGTCTCACAAAAGACTGTTAATTACTAAACAACTCACATATAAAGACTATTAATTATAACCTTGCATTGTCTCTACCCTTGAGAATGTGTATGGCCTATCCAGACACTTTTCCATAGGTTTCATTACCTTTCCCAACCCCTCTATTGGTTTCAAAAGAGCCTTGTAGTCAGATAAACAAACAGAAGTTTTTAAACAAATACTTTTCTCTATTTATTTTTCCCTCTGGGTCTGTTCCCAGACTATTGTATGAATTACTGGGTGTATCCTGCTGTTATTACTCTCTCCGGGAGAATTGTCATTTACTTTCCCGCAACCTGGATCAGAATACAAGTTATATAACTGGAAGTTTCTGCAAGGGGGAGAATATTTTATTGTTAACAAATGAAACTTCCTCACATAGCTCAAAACAAATCTAGGTAGTAGCAAATAACAACAAATATTCAGTTCTTATTATAACTCTTTCTCCTCATCATAAGGGCACCTCTAATAGCCATTTACTGCTGTCTTATTAAAAAAAAAAAAGGGGGGGGGGAAAGTATCCCTCAGAATTGTTATTCATTTGCCTTTAGGAAATTCCATAAAACATGGGTTCCCAATTTACAGGGAACTATACTGCTTTTTGTCTCTAAAATTAATAAATCCTAAATTCTGGCAGGAAAAGAACTAATAACATGACTTGTTTCCAAGTTCCTCTCAATTGCTATGCTATTGGGCAGTTGGCCCAACATCACAGCACTTTGTTACAGTTTTAAGCCAACTATTTACTCATTCCATGCAGCATAGGAGCCTACCATTGCCTCCTCCAGTAAAATCTTTTCCTCACTGGACTGCTGGCACCAGCAAGGTGGAGATACACTAGTGCTGTAATGGAAAACATCTGGTTCATTTGATAGGAAATAAAGAGGGAACTGAATTTAAATTAAAATCCTCTTGAAACTTTGAACTGCAAAACAGAATTTGGGTTCTGTTGAGAATTTAAGCAACCTCATATTATTAGCATTAATTTCAGTTCTCAAAAACTCATGCAATAAATAAAGCATTTTTTAAAATTCCTCTTGATATGGTATTTTGTTTACTCGGAAGTCATATTTGACAAGAAAGAGAATTATGAAATTTTTTACATTTCCCTTTTTTTTTTTTTTTACAAATGTGTTATTACTGGTGGAAGAACTATTTCAAACAGAATTGTGGAATCAGGTTTACTAAAGATGGAAGTGAGTTCCAAGAAGAAAATATAAAGAGCAAAAAACCAAAGACAACACTTAAGTGGTGCTGGATTAAGGCAGCTGAGAATGTATGAAACCAGGAAAAAGTCAGAGATCAGAAAATGAGAAAATTGAACCCTACTTGAATTGCAGAAGAAGCTACTAAAGGGATTAAAAAATGAAGCCAATGAGAGACAGATAAGACAATTTTTTAGCAGCATTTCAGGAACTGGATTCTAAAAGGCAAGTGCTATAATGTGGGACCACAATAAGTCCATGTAGTGAGGGTAATGAAGATTGTAGGGGTAGTTTAATAAGTAATAAAGTATAACACTTAATTCAAAAGCTTTGGTAGAGGTCACTTGTACAATCCTCATACATGTTAGGGAACCTTGGGTATTGTATTGCCTTCAGGCAGATATAAAAGCATAAATTTTATCAGTTTTGAATCATAAACACTAATATTTTATTTAGCAATTAACTTTACCATTAAGCTTTTCATTCTTCAGAGAAAAAAGTACTTTTCAATACTACATTTTTCATGTTAAAAAATGTCATGACTGAAAGTGATGGGTCCACAACTAGTATGAATATGTGTATGCATAAGAAACTTCCAAGGGCTGCCTTGAAAAGCGTTTGAGAATCAAGTAACCATGTAACTGAAGGATTACAAGACTCAAGTAGATTACAAGATAGACTCTGAGTAAACAACTCATAAGTAGTCCACAAGCAATACTAAAAAATATTACAAAAAATTATCAATTACTGAGCCAAATCAAAACTCACTGACACAGAAAAATAGGTTTACTGAGTAACTTACAGTAATCTGGTGGTTTATCTTTTTCTACATATCTGCATTAATGAATGCATTAATAGCTCTACCTTTTCTTTCTCCTTTATGGGGAACAAACATAGCTACAGACCTTTCTGCAATAGAATTTCTTGAGACTCCAGCAAAAGAAACAAAATTCTGAGAGACAGGTGGGAGTCCACAGTGACTCATCACTACAATGCAGAGAAATAATGAGGTGAATCAAGGGAATACAAAAAGAAGAAAGGTAACAGGATTCGTGCCTTTTAAATAGGCAGTTTCACAGGCAGTGGCAATGTGACATGTGGAGGAGATAAAAAGTAAAGCAGAAGACCTCCACAGCAGCATTCTGAGGTCCTGAATATTATCTTCTGTATTGTTTTGTTGTCAAAACAGGCAATATTATGAAAGAGCTACCAGTGTATAATGCAGAACTGCACAAAATGCAGAATGAACACATGGATGAAAGAGATTCTAAATAAACAGTAAAAAACTGTAGGAAGGAAATGCAGAGAAGATATGGCTTGAGAGTTACAGAAAGAAAGCAACATGAAATGAAAGTACATTATATGTCATTAGGTGTAAGCTGAGGGAAATATAGATCAATTATTTTAAGAGAAAGGGTTAATAAATAATGAATAATACTAATAAAAGATTTGCTGCTATTTTGGTATGAACCTTTGGACAAAAAGATTAATAGCAACCATGCATATAACAAACTTTATAATAGAGCAGTTCAGGTGAGCAAACAGGTTACAGAATACTTAGAAATATGGGAGGTATTCAAGACAGTAAATAGGGTGGATTTTGATGAACAGCTTTAAAGAAAGTGGCAAAAGGGATCTGTGAATCATTCACAATTAGTTACCTAAGAGAATTTGAAGGGAGAGAAACAGAGGTGTCAGTAAAGACTGGAGGGCTGGAGAACAGTAAATATAAATTTAGTTCCTTTTTTTTTTCAGAATGAGGAAAATGTAGGACTGAACATAATCAATGAAAAAAGATATTGTGGAAAAGTACTGAACAATCATACAACTAGCCCCTGAAGGAAATGTGACAGGAAACATCCCCAAAGGAAGTACAAAAGCATACCCTGTCAAAATAATCTCATCTTCCACACTGTTGAGTCAATAGGGAAAGCAAAAGGTATTTCACATCTTTGTTATGGAAATACACTGCAGGTAGGATTACCTTACAACAGTGAAAAGACTGGACAATAAAGCCGATTAAAGTGTAGTGCTCCGTAGTTTCTGGCTGTACCTATTAAATTCTTTTATAGATTTGGTTTGGGCTTTCACTAATAGCTTGAATGCTGGAGAAGAGAGCATACACAAATAATTGCACTAAGAGCAAGCTGGATGAGAGGAAGTACTTTAGGAAAAGCAACTATCTTCAAAATTTTTTTGTTCAATTTACAAAACAGTCTGAAATTAGTAAGACAAAATAAAACTAAAGAGGAACAAAAAAAAGGCAAAAAAATGCCTTTAAAAGTTTTAAAAGTTGAAAGGTTTAAAAGTTGAAAGTAATTCAATATTTATTTTAATCTGACATGAATCAGACATGCTTCTATAGGAGTCTTGTTTTTCTGCTGCCACACCTCCTCTCTCTTTCAAGGCAAAAACATCGGTATGGCTATTCTGCAAACCATAGTAAAGACACAATGTACATGAAAACCTCTTTTGGCAGATTAGTTTTCTATTCAAAGGAGACATGAGAATGGAGAGAGGAAGGCTGCAGAGGACTGACTTATTATGAGTTTATTCACATTTTAACCTGGATTCATAACGCAATACTTATTCTAAAAGGTTAAACCTTAAAACTTATCACTTTAAAAGAGAAATTAACGCATTTTAAAATAAGGCTGTTTTCAGTTGTTTTCAACAACAGAGGTGCTGGCAAAATTTCAATAACTAAGACTTGAAAATTGCTGCAGAACTACCAGAAATCTTCAGAGGAGATGAAACAGTGGTACAGGCAGATTCATGACATCTTGACTTTTACAGCTGCTAAGAGTATATTCAAAAGGCTGTTGAAATAATGGTTAAAGAACTCCACTGAAAGGTAGTCTGCTGCCACAAATAAACTCCTTGGGTAAAAAATCATGAGCAGCTGCCTGTAAAGATATTCCCGTGAACCTGTGTAATCAATTTTTATCTAACTAGTCTTAGCCCATTTGTGGGACTCTTGGGAAAGACAAAAAGAAGCCCTTTGACATGGTCCCCCCCGCCCCACATACATTTCTTTAAATTGAAGAGATACAGATTTAAGGGACTGACCCTTTGGTGAAGGAGGAATTGGTTGGACAGTCACGTCCAGAAGACAGTGGGCAATAACCCGGTTCCAGAGGGGCATCAGTGACAAGTGGTGTCCACCACGGGTCCATATCGGGTAAGTACAGTTTAATATCTTTATCAATGCCATGGACAGTGGGACCCAGTGCAGTCTCAGCAAGTTTACAGATTACACCAAACTGAGTGGCACAGTTGACACACCTGAGGGACTTGATGCCATACAGAAGGGTCTGGACAAGCTCAAGGGGTGGGCCCACGGGAACCTCATGAGGTCCAAGGTCCAAGGTTCAACATTTAAGTCAGGGAAATGCCCAGTATCAGTACAATCTGGAGGATGAACAGATTGAGATCAGTCCTGTGAAGAAGGGCCTGGGGTACTGGTAGATGAGCCAAGAGTGTGCATTCACAGTCCAGAAGGTCAGCAGCATCCTAGGCTCCATCAAAAGCAGTATGACTGGCAGACCAAGGAAAGTGATTCTACCATGCTGCTATTCCTTTATGAGATCTCAACTGGAATATTGCATCCACCTCCAGAGTTCTCAGCACAATGAAGACATGGAACATGCTGCAATGGTTCCAGAGGAGGGTCATGATGATAAACAGAAGGCTGGAACACCTCCCCTATGCAGGGAGTCAGAGGGAGATGGAGATGTTCAGTCTGGATACAAGAAGGCACTGGGGAGACCATATTGCAGCCTCAGAGGGGGATAAGTAAGGTAGGGACAGACATTTTAGCAGACCCTGTTGTAAAAGGACAAGCAGTTATAAGGATGTTGAAACACCAGAACAGGTTGTCCACTGGGAGGTGATGGATGTCCCATCCCTGGAAATATTCAAGGTCAGGTTGGATGGAGCTTTGAGCAATGTGATCTAGTTGAAGATGTCCCTGCTCTTTGCAGGGGATGTTGGACTAGCTGACCTGTAAATGTCCCTTCTAACCCAAATCATTCTATGATTCTGTGATTTGATGAGACTGCTAAAGGGCCTCCAAGGGCTGAGGGGTGGGAGGGAAAACTGGGAGGAGCAGTATTCAGTCTTGGGAATAGTTATCCAGTTATCTCCTCATGCAAAACTGGATTGAATCACATCATATTGTATTGGAATTATTTCTCTACTCATAATTTCAGCATCCCACTTCAGTTTAACATAGTTATGTTCAATTTACTGACTCTGATGGCTAAAATTCTGGAAAAGCTGCACTCTCTTTTGTGAGATGGAAAAAAAAGGAAAGGAAAAAAAAAAAAAAAAGAGAGAAGAAAGGCTTGTGAACTTCCCTAAGGAAAAGAGACAGAAAAATAGTTAATCCTGTCTCCTGTTTTACTACAAAGTGAAGTCAATAAATATATTTTGAGGGTTCAGTCTCTAATTTCCATTTCTTTAATTTGAACCTCAAAGTACAGGAAAAATAACTTCAGCCAGGCCAAATATAAAATGTGTGGTCAGTTCCAAAAAAAGTTCAATGTTTTCTTGGCTATTGTTCACAACTCTGGAACAAGCTATTCTGTTGGCAATTGTTAGAGCTGGGTCAATAATTATCTTTGTCCTAATGTTTTGCTTAGATGGAAGCAGAATGAAGAGTCATTCTTGCCTCTTTAGTGAAGAAAACAGTGAAAAAAAAAAAAGGAAAAAAGAAATTTTTATTTATCAGAAATATTTATTAAGCTGCTGATTACCATAATATTGCCAAACATTATAATATTAAACACTCTGGAGGGACACTGGGATTTTGGTGACCTGTGATAGGGAGGAAGTTCTCTCTCTCTTTGCCATATCAAAACCTCTTTCTGCATGGCTGGTCCCACTGGAGTTGCTTGTCACTGAGGGCAGTGCAAGCTTGCAGATCCCAGAGACAGCCCCAGTCCCTGCCACAAGCACCAACTCCCCTATCCTCATGACAGGATTCCTCATCATCAGGAAAGTTCTGCTCTGCCATTTTTTGCTGGTGCTTTCTGTCAGCAGGGAAAGTGAAGAGAGCTGGAAAAACAGAAAAGAAAGTGGTGAAAGCACCTAATAATTTTCTGCTAAAAGATGATTGCCTTGAATCTGTGCAAGTAGCTCACATGTCCATTGTCCCATTAATAAAGGTAGTGTAAGTGATTATTGAGTTAGTAATTCTCCATCTGTCTTTGTGACTGCTTTGGGCTGAGCTGCAGAAACCAAAATGTAGTTGAAATGCTCATAAGTTTGAAACAGCCCAGGATCCTAAGTATGTCTGCCCAGCTTTCCAGAGATCTCCTCCTCATCCTGCCCACAGCACAGAACCCCGCACCAGTCCCTCGGTGCCATCAGCCCCTGTCCCCAGGATGCCACAGGGGGGCTGGTCCAGCCTCCCACAGCCCAGCCCTGCCCAGCCATGGGCTATGGGCCCTGCTAAGCTGGGCCCAGCCTCTGCCCAGCCTCATCCCCTCAGGGAAGTGTCCAATATCTGGGGCTGGTGCTGTCTGGTGTCCCTGGCTGCTCTGCTCCCAGCTGGGATGGTGAAACAGGCCTGGTTGCCCATTCCTGCCCATGCTCATGAGGTTTTCAGTGACTCCCAAGGGAACTCATACCATTACCATACCTGTATGTAGACATCTGCATTGCAGATAAATAAATGCAGATGTTTTAATCTGAAGATAACTCTCATTCCTGGAGGTCATTTCAAGAAAATGTCTGGTATGAGGTTTCCTGGACAAAAAATCTGTTTGACTTTGACTAACGTGAAGTTTTTATTGGTGATATGGAACTTAATATAGCTCACTACTACTTCATAAAACCCTGCAGTTTTCCTCTGGGTGAAATACCCAGACTTCTGAATCATTCAGCAAGATGAGTAACATGACCCTGTCAATCAGTTCGGTATCTCCTAAAAAACCATAAAGGTTTATTAAACTTTTGAAAGGAAATAGTTGCTCTCTAATTCTATCAGAGGCTTTGTTTCTCTGAAGTGACCAGCAAGAATACTGGAGCAGAAGGAGGTGCTCAAGGGTGCAGCTGAAGTAATAAATGGATAATGATGATTTTTCTAAGATCTCCCATGTTTTCTGACAAGTTCTTCTTAAGACTATATGAGCTCTGTATTTCAGTTGCTACTGTCTGTATTTCATCGCATGGAATTAATTTATAAAATAAAAATCTTGTCTGGGAACCACAGTCTGCTCTTAAATGCATTGACTCTTGGGCAGAAACAGACCTAACATATATTTTAAAATCTGAATGACAAGAACCTTGCTAGCATTTTGTCAAGAATAGGTTTTCAGTCTGACATGTCACGTTTTCCTTGTGTAGAAAATAGCAATTGTACCACTATAATCAACTAGTGAGGTGTCATATTCCCAAACGGATACAAATCACAGTTTATGTCCATGAATAAATGCTGCAGCACCATAATTAAGAGGAGCAAGAGGCAATGCCTTTATGGTCTGGTGAGCAGTGACTTGAGCTGATGTACAGCTTTCTGATTTGTTCTGAAGATGGTGCTGCTGCTAGCACTTGAATTGTCTCTGCCTGTGTTTCTTTTTTCTTCCTCAATTGCCCTCTACAGAAGGTTAACAGCAGGTTTAGAATGCCAAAGTTTTGTGGCCAGTGAATCACCATTTCAGATTTGTTAGTTAGTGATGTGAAAGCAGCTGCTATTTTAAGTGTGACACACTTGCCCTCCACCTCACTCCACAGATGCTCTTCAGTTGTATGAAGAAATTGATCATTTTGTTTCTTTTGCAAGCCTTTAGAATGTCACTAATTTGTTATTTACCACAAATTCTTTCATCTTGTGTAAGTAACACTCTAGAAGCATTACAGTTACCCTATATGCTCTGCACTGTTCTCACAGCTGGATAATGAAAGAATGAATGATATCCAGCATAGGATTAAAATTCATAAGTATGGAACTTGTTGTAGATATAGAACTGCATCCTATCTATAAATATCCTGTAATGATGCTGTGAATTACTATACTTAAGTTATTCCCAGGTTAAAAATTCATTACTCCTGCTATGAAGAACAATTACAGACAGATTAGTAAAACCAAGCTGATTTTACAATTATTATTTTCTTCTGACAGTCATGCTATTTGTGTTTTGCATTTCCCTCAACCTAGACAACTTTTATTAGGAAATGTCAGCCCGAAGCAGCTGCAGAGATTCAGCAGCTGAGATTTGCATTGGTTTCCTTATGTCTTCTGGGGATTTTCTGTTCTCTGCTGCACATTTTAAATATTAACATAAAGGAGCAAGATGAAGTTTTAGACATTTTGATCATCCTCGGGAGGAGTCACTGTCGACAGGATTTGACCAAAACCTTCTGTTTCCAGACTAAAGAGGGAAATGGCTGTCACTACAGAAGAGTGACATTTTTAAGCCTGCTTGCTCATCTGGGTTTTTTTTCTACCCTATCATTATGATACCACATCATATATGATCCTCTGATCTCCAGTTTCTCTCTGCTCACAGATCATTTTATATTCAGCTTTTGATAGGTCATTGCAACAGTGAAGAATATGCACATAGTTCAACAGCTACCGTGTCATTTTTATAAGTAATGGAAACATAGCTACTTTAAAATAACATCTGACTCCACCAAAAAAAAAAAAATCATTGATTACTTAAGGGAAACATGAAAATATCTCCCCCAAATTTATCTCCCACAAATATCTCCCCAAAATTTAAAAATTATGCTTTTATTTAACTTCTTTGTTTTTCAGGAAGAACATTTTAACAGTTATTCAGCTTGAAATAACTCTCTACATGATGTGAGAGAAAAAAAGATCTCATAAGTGGAGAGATTGATGTATTGTCTTGCTAGTGTTGCCAACTCCTATCTTGTCTTTCAAACTATATATCAGTTGCAAGTAATTGAAGCCCATTAACTGAGAGATTTTAATCTATCTTTCAAAATTCAGTCTAGATTTCAAGAATCCATTGTTGACATACGATACAATGCCAAATAACAGGAAAATGAACTTCTATCCCTTCCACACAAAATTAACTCTGATAAAGACTAGGTTAAAAATAATCAGACAAGTATTAACTACTTCCCACTGCGCAATTACATATATATTTAAATTGTGACTTTGTGTTCAGAATAAAGTGTTATGTATACATAGTAGCACATGAATACAAATTACCTCAGATAAAGATAACTTGGTATAGAAAGAGTTAAGCTAGTCATTTCATGAAGGCTGAGAATTTCCAAAAAATCCTAAATACTTTAGGATCACCAGATACATCAAAGTATTTTTGAACAAAACAAACAAGTATCTGATTTCTCTTTAAAGCTGGCATAGATTAATTCAGTGCTTGAGTCTTTGTCACTGGTACTGATGAAGGATAGATATCCAAAAGCCATTGGATTGATTCTCCATTTTAGAATCAGCCTTTATACTGTTTTTCCATCGTTTTTTAAGCTTTCCAAATTGGATTACTAAGGAAGTATTATTAAAAACATACCTTTGAAGAAAGTCTTTGCCTGTATGTACTGTTTCTCTTTTGCTTTCCATCCTCAAAGTACTGAGGCAGATTAAATAGCCAAGAATAAACTTTTCTGAACCTTATGAATGTTTTATCTGGATTTGATTCAAAGTTAGGAATGATTCTTTCAATCAATAATTTTCTTTCATAAAAATGGGTTAATTCCTCTCAATATACCATGTCTGGCAATGTAATGTACATCCTAATAGAGACATATATCTTAAAAATATTGAAGCTGAAATTAGTAATTGCTTTACGTAAATAGTTGTTGTGGGGAAAAGGAGGGAATATTACATGTCAGCTTCCAGAAGCAGCTGAGATACAGTGTGAAGAATATGTGGCTGATCTGCAATAATTTATTAATACTCTATATTGCCTAGTTGTGGCTGTATTAGCTTGCCAGAATGTTTACTATATGCATATGTTGATTTACTTTTATAAGAGAGTAGTTAGAAAACTGCCAAGAAGGGAAAATAAAGATTCTCAATAAGCATCCTGCTGGTAAATATTTCAAAGGCACTATGAAAAAATATCTGAATTATTAAGCTATTCCAGGGACCAGTCAGGTCATTTCTTTTCCTAACACTTAAGAGCAGTAAGATCAGAGGAACAGTAACATAGTAAAACAGTCATTTTAGAAAGAAGGTGGACGCTTTATTACACAAGGTTAAGCTTTGAGCTTCTGATAGTGATAGAAAGAGGCATAATCTATAGACAAAAACTTTCTACTAAGCATTTTAGCTCCAGTGATGATGCAACTGACCATAATTACCTTTTCCCATGAGTAAATTAACACTCTGAAAGGTGCAGAATCCTGACCTATTTGGTACAGACTCCGAAGAAAAACTATCACTTTTAAATTCCCCTTTACAAATCAAAACCATATTTAAATGAAGGTCAAACCATCAGTACGTTTGGTTTTTGCAAAACATTTTGTTTTTTCTAACTTAAGTGATCACTAAGATTGATGACCAGTAAAAACAAATTGCACTGCAAATCACAGAATCACAGAATCACAGAATATGTAGGTTGGAAGAGACCTTCAAGATCATCGGGTCCAACCCAGCCCTAACACCTCAACTAGATCATGGCACTGAGTACCACATCCAGCCTCTTTTTAAACACATCCAGGGACGGTGACTCCACCACCTCCCCAGGCAGACTATTCCAGTATTTAATCACTCTCTCTGTGAAAAACTTCCTAATATCCAATCTATATTTCCTTTGACACAACTTGAAACTGTGTCCTCTCGTTCTCCCAGTTGCTGCCTGGAGAAAGAGACCATCCCCCAGCTGTCTACAGTCACCCTTCAGGAAGTTGTAGACAGTGATAAGGTCACCTCTGAGTCTCCTTTTTTCCAGGCTCAACAATCCCAGCTCCCTCAGTCATTCTTCATATGGCCTGTTTTCCAAGCCCNAGGGGGTTATTGTGGCCAAAATGCAGGACTCAGCACTTGGACTTATTAAATTTCATCTTATTGGATTCCGCCCATCCATCCAACTGTTCCAGGTCTCTCTGCAAAGCCCTCCTCCCTTCCAAGAGATCAACACATGCTTCCAGCTTAGTGTCGTCTGCAAATTTACTAATGAAAGACTCAATACGCTCATTCATGTCATCAATAAAAATATTGAACAGAGCTGGCCCCAGCACAGACCCCTGAGGTACACCACTAGTGACTGGTTGCCAGCTGGGTGCAGCACCATTCACCACCACTCTCTGGGCCTGGCCGTGCAGCCAGTTCCTGACCCAGCACAGAGTGCTCCTGTCTAAGCAGCAGGCTGCCAGCTTTTCCAGGCGCATACTGTGGAAGACAGTGTCAAAGGCTTTGCTGAAGTCCAAATAGACCACATCCACAGCCTTCCCTGCATCCACCAGGCAGGTC
This sequence comes from Pycnonotus jocosus, assembly GCA_013400435.1. Lineage (NCBI taxonomy): Eukaryota > Metazoa > Chordata > Aves > Passeriformes > Pycnonotidae > Pycnonotus > Pycnonotus jocosus. The sequence continues at coordinate 20,425 of VWYP01001508.1, read as the reverse complement.
ACCTGGTCATAAAAGGAGATCAGGTTGGTCAAACATGACCTACCTCTCCTACACCCATGCTGGCTGGGTCTGAGATCGTGGCCATCCTGTAGGTGCTGCATGATGGCACTCAATAAACTGAATATAAATATATAAATATATTTTTATATAAATATATAATATAAATATGAAAGGACACATATTTTTACTGGCTTTGCATTGTTGGGTTTTTTTCTTCCTGCTGTTTTTTATTATACTCTCCAAAGTTTATAAAGGAAAAGTGTTTTTTAAATGCTTTTCTGTGATTAAACTTCTCCATGAAGCAGATCGCCAAACACAATTACTGCCCTCAGACTTTGATATAATGGAAATGAATTTTATTGAGTTAGCTTTCATAAATTTTCTCACAACAGACAGAAGTTCTAAGAAGTTTGGGTCACAGTTAAACTACAGGGATAGGAGCCTCTCAAAATCCTGTAATTAGCAGCCACAAGATCTTTGTAAACAGGTAATGTCAAAGGAATCAGAGTCAAGCTAGCATGAAATAGTAAAAACAAGTGGCTTCAGCAGCAAGTAATCAGCATCACAATAGGGAATATTCAGGAAGCAAAGAGAATTAATTTTGAAAGCTTTAGTCCTTCAGACTAAAAAAAAACAATCCACACACTTCTGCATAACCTTCAATTTACTTGTGTGAGTAGGAGCAAGTTGACTAGAAAGTGCAGAAAGTTAAAGAAAACTTGCAAACAATTCCAGTTGCTGCACTGATGTTCCAGTGGCAACAAGATCAAACAAGCATGCAAATTCTAGGAATAAAGCCATGCACAGTTAGCATAGATGCACTTCAAATCAGAAGGAGTCTCTAAGTGCATGGGGACAGAAAACCAGGATCAGAACATAGTACAGTCAAAACAAAGGAAATTCAAAAGCCTAATACTCTAGAGTGACTTTCTGAAGTGCTGCTTAGCAGTCTCAGGAGGTAGGCACAACCCCTTATAAAACAAGAACAGAAAGACAAAAAAGCTCTATAAGTATCACTCAGTAAGGAAGCTGTTCTGGCCAGAGAGCAAAAATCAAAGTTCTGTGAAGGCAACCAACAAGAAAGTAGCATACAGGTCATGAGGTGTCAAAATATGTACATTAATTAAACACACCATAAGCTTAAGAGAACACTGGGTACAGAAAATATTTATCCAAAAAACCTTTGGGATTGCAGAGGAGACTGAAGTATTTTGATCTCTGTCAAAATTAGGGATGGTGATTCCACAAGCAAACAAATAGTAGGAAACTCACCCTGAGTCTCAGCACTGAGAATGAGAAAGACTTTGCAAAAGCAGAACTATCTGAAAGCATATGAATGAGGTAATTTAAAACTCAAAGGGATATACATGACTAAGTAAAGCACACCTAAAAGCTTTAGCTGAGTTTGTCATGCAGTACTTCAGCAACTTTCTATACTGCATATTGCACTAACCTGCATTAACTTTGCTTTTCACTTTTGTCCTGAATGAGTTCTCCCAAGGAAACAAGACACACACATGGAACAAATAGTTGTTTCTATAGAAAAAAATGAGCAAGGTCACCCCATGCTGCGTAGAAAGAGGCATTAATGGCATCTCAGTATCTTCCAAGAACAAACCCATTTATGTATGCCATCACAGTAAATTCTCAGCAATCAGAGCACTACAGCAAAATGTATCAATATGCAATGTATTTCACTTCGAGCAAAATTTTAGTACTGTTTTTGACAGTACCTTGAGGTATGCTTTGGTAAATGGTAGCTTACTAAAGGTAGCCTAAAACCATAAAACCCGGATAAGCACACTTGTTTAATTTTCTTTTCAAAAGACTAAAGTATGAAATGGAAAAACATATATCATGTTTTACCTAAGCAACAATATCCTTTTGTGGTTGACAAAATATATGGAAGATGTTTCTTAAAATCAAGTTGCCTGCAGTCAAATACACATAGAAAATGAATTGTCTGCAACTTTCTCACAAAGGGAATAACTTCCATTAGGTCAGACAAATGCAATGCCCCTGTTGACTTACAGGTTATAATTTAAACATAGCTCCTATTTCCTTAACTGATTTCAGGCTCTTGCACATAGTGAAGGCAAGTGTGAGGACGTTGACTAGAGCACATAGCAAGTTCTTCCAGGGATAACTCATTTTTAGTAATACTGAATAGAATCCAAATAGAATATATGTTCAAGGTAGATTGAGTACCTGATCCCAATCTTACGGTGCATATGAAAAATATATATTGTATACATAAAAATATGCATTATATTAACTTTAAACAGGACAGTAGTACTTTTGAAACCAATGGAGTTTTCAATGTACTTAATGACTTTAATATCTGGGACAGAGAGCAGCCCTTTTTTTCCCAACATGATCTTCTCTTGCTATTTTCTGAAGGCAAAAGGCAACATATATAGAGGTGCATAAACTGCTTCTGGCAGAGGACTTACTCCATATTTGGCTTTAGCCTACCTCTGGTATGGGTTGCTCATGCTACAAATTTCTTTAAGCAGGCATGAGAAGTGTTGCACAATTCAACTTCTTCATATTCCATCCTCTTTTATCCTAATGCCCAGAGGAATCCTACTGGTTTTCAATAGGTACAGACAAGGATGCCTCAGGATATTCTGCTTCTGCCAGCCAGGCCTGTGAAGATTTTGCATGGGTCCTGATAAGCAAGTGAAGGAGACTAGGCCTTTGCTTCAGTCATACAAGAATGACTTACTCATCTATTCACTGACAATTACTGATTCATGCACTAATAGTTACACTTCATGAGTTGGTCTGCAGCAATATGCTGTGTTCCCATCTTCCTCTTTCCCTCTTCCCTACTCCCAGAAGTTTACCTGGGTTTTCTCACTGTCTGCATGATATCTGGAATTCTTCTCCCAGAGCTCCAAGATACTTGTCTAGTTCTGAGGCACAGGAAATGCAGATGGGCAAGAAGAAAACACTATCCACACAGAATCCAGGTTCGAGAACCTTCCCCAGGACTTGGTAAAGAGACTCTTCTGTTTAAGGCTCTGGCTTCAGTAGTCACTATAAGTAATGCATAAGGTGATCAATCACCACTATCAATTAAAAACAAGAAGCCCAAACAAATAACACCCCCCCATCCCCCCACAAATCTCTTTAAAAGACTAACATCAGATATCTATTGACAAGGTACTGCAGTTGAGAACTGAAACAGAGAAAATAACATGTTATTTTCTTGAATGGTGAAAAAGGACACCAGTGAAAGCTGTGCTTTAGAGAGATACTGACGTGTTTGGGTAGGACTTCAGGGAGCTGCCACCGATGGCTTAATACTCCCTGTGCACTTTCTTGGAGACAGAAGCCTGCTTGGAGACAGACAGCCTCTGGAGTGCAGATTCCTTTCAGGAGGCCATGATAGTCTCTGACTGCTGGTGCACTTGGGTCTTTTATTTGATTGATTCCCTAACATATAGACACTATCATGAAAAATACCCAAAACAGAAAAGCAAATAACCTTTATTTTTTGCACATTAATGTGAAAAAGAGAATTTTTATCTTCCTTAATTGCAAACCTGAAGAAGTAGTTTTACCCAGACACTTTATATATCATGGACACTGGACACAGAACGTTTAAATACCTTCAGGGGTCTATTTGCTGATAAGAAGCAATGCCAATACAGTAATTATACTCTTCACAACTTAGATTCATTTAAATGTGGGAAATAAAGGCAGGCAAAGAACATGAATGGGAACAATTACAGCAGCAGGCAAACAAAGAGCAGACTCTACATATGGGGATCTGTCAGGCTGCCTCCTCTCCCTTTCTGCACTTTCTTTTCTTCAAGCACTACTGAATTATTATTTAGTCAGCTTCTCTTATTTTGTCAACAAGCTACTTAGCTCATCAGTGCTTTCTATTCCCTCTTCAGCAAAATAAGAAAAAATTGTTACTTAATAAGTTTTCAAGGACTAATAACTTCAGCACAGGTTTTCTTGTTTAAGCAACATAAACTGCTTAATCTGGCAGGGCACAAACTAGGTCCCCAGATAAATTTCAAGATCTCACTAATAAAGAGATAAAGGATTCATCTCTTTGAAACAAAAGGTTTATTTGACCATGAGGGAATAGGGGGAAAAGTTAAGAATCTAAGCTAAAGGTACATGAAAGGAGGAAAGAAGATGGAATAGAAGAGGGAGGAGGTGAGAGAAACACAACCTTTGCAAATGTGCCAGGTTCTTTCTGAAGCAAACACAGTATAAAGCACTATATGCATTTAGATCCCATCAATTTGAATAACCCAACTGTGATCAAAGCAATTGTTCATCAGAATTAAATCAAGCCCGCACAGAAGTGTTTGGAGTATAAGAACTGTTATTGCAACAAGATGACAGAAAATACACAGTCAAGAAAAGCAGGGCTTCGGCAGCAATTTGAAATTTTTAAAGAAAAAAATTTACTGCAATAACTACTGGAGAATCAGTTTTCCTAATTGACTCTTTCCTTTGCATTTTTGATTCTGTTATATCACAAGTATTTCCTTGTAACACAATAAATGATGCAAGGTTTCAACTGTAATTTTAGTATCAGAGGATCAAATACTAGTTCACACAAATACTAATAAACTTGCAGCCAAAATCATCAAGAAAAACATTGAGGACTGACAAATTCTATGAGGAAAAAATGTGATATTCTGCTCTCCTTGAGAGAAAAATTGCACTGGCAAGGTCACTTAAAAGGTCTCTGATTAGCTTAAGAAATAAGTCAACAATAACCTTCAAAATTAAAATTAAATTTTAAAAGAAAACATTTCATAATCTAGCAAAAAAACAGCTTGGTTTAGCAATTTGGAATAACCTAATAAATTGTGAAGAAGCATTTGGACTAAGTGTACTCCTAACATCAGCACAAGCACATTCTTTGAGTAATACAGGATTAACATTGTCAATGACTAAAACATCATCACTCTGTGCCAACAGAATATAAATGGTTTCTCTCCAGCAGGATTCTTCAAGTGATAAGCCCATCTCTTGTCAGAATATATACATTACTTGGTCTTTATTTTAAAAACATTGATCTGAAAACAATATTGAAATCTTAAGTGCAGAGAGAACACTGGACTATTAAATTACATGGTTGCAGAAGGGGCTGTTGTAATCTTTTGCCATGAGATAATCAGTTTTACTTCCATCTTGTTCAAATTCACTTTAAAATTAAGGTGTTCAGATCTGAATTTCTGCCAAACACTGCGACAAAACATGGGCTGCAGCTGAAGTATCAGGAAACAGAGAGGGAACTGGGAGCAATCAGCAAAGCAAAAGAACATTATATTTTGATTGTGAAAAATTGAAGTAGGAGACAGCATATAAAGAGAAGAAAATATAATCATTGTTCTGCAGAGCCCTGGGATGGAGCCATTCCACAACAAGCCAAATACAAAGGAAGGGGAGGGAAGAATTTGGTCAACAATCTAATGATGATCTCAAAGGCTTTAACATAGCCTTGGTAAGGTACAAACAGTTGTCAAAGTGACAGCAAAATATCCTTCAGCAGCACAGAATATTAATTATGGCACTAAATAGAAGGTCTGGTTTAAAATAGAAACGTATTTGCCATGACAAATAAGTAAATACAATTACAAAGAAGAGAAGACCTGCAGGAAAGTATAAACAATGTCTCAGCAATTACCCAAAAATGAGAAAAACAGTGTTTTCTTTTTTTACTGCCATGGAAATGATCTCTTCAATTAATAGATACAGAATGGAACACAAAACAAGGAAGACAGACAGCATATAACATTACAGAAGCTAGCCTAAGGTGGCAGTAGGTAAAGCTTGTTACTGCTCAGTACTCATTGGTACACCAGCTATGTTGACACAAACAAATTCCTAATGGTCACAAGAAAATAGCCCAAAGTCAACAGTGTGAATCTGTACTTTACCACTTCTTTATGCTTATAGACAGGGTTAGAAAAAATAAAGATTAAATAGACAGATAAAATGAAGAGCCGGAAAGGGACTTTTTACAAGGGCATGTAGGGCTAGGACAAGGAGAAATGCTTTAAACTGAAAGAGGGTAGATTAGATGATAGGAATAATCAGATAATAGGAAAAAATCTTTGCTCTGAGGGTGGTAAGGCACTGGCACAGGTTTCCCAGAGAAGCTGTGAATGCTGCATCCCTGGAAGAGTTGAAGGCCAGGTGGATGGGGCCCTGGGCAGCTTGATCTAGTGGAAGGTGTCCTTGCCAATGGTAGGGGAATTGGAACGAGATGATCTTTAAAGCACCTTCCAACCCAAAACACTAAATGGTTCTGTGAACCTGTAACATGGAAAATTGAGCACCTTTTCACTCTTGCAGGCACCATGTGTGAATGGAGAGTGCAGCACTTGGACAAAAGCAGTAGGAGGAATTCAGTACTCCAGTTGACTGAAGAATTTTCACTTGTGCGTAATGCACGATGGATGGTTGGACAAGCACCCTTCCAAATACTGCAGTTTGCTTTATTTTGCAAATAAATTTTAAACCACTTGCAAAGCACTTTGTAGTAAAATATTAGCAAATACCTGCTACCAAGACAAAAAATCATCTCATCAGCAAGTAGCTGAAGGATAAGTGCCTCCTCTTGACTAGGAGATGGAGAGCTTGAAAGATGAAGTCCTTGAAAGATATTATATTCAGATGCAACAAAAGACTTGTCACAAGACCAGTTAAATATCACACACATCTGTGCTGAGAACAGAACCCAGAGCTAGGGAATGACACACAGAGTCACCCATGAAGCCCACACTGAGCAGGATGCACTTATCAAAGGAGTACTTGGTGGCTCCACATTTCACATAATAAAACTGCCCTAAGGCTGGCATGCTCTTCTGGGGCAGGGAACCCTAAATTCAGTGTCTTCCTTATCTGGCTGTCCTATTGTCTTTCAAAATTATTTTTTGCATGTACATGCTTCTCCAGTCTGTGAGGGGAGTCTCGTCAAAGGGAAGCCAAAGCAAAACAACTGCACAGTATCAACTGCAGAAAATCGTAGGAGAGAGAGAGAGAGACTCTGTTCCCTAGGGAATGAACTAGAAGATGCAGACTTTTTCCTTTCACTTAGCAGGTTTTTTTCTGGGTTTTAGTTCGAGATTTTTGGGTTTAGAGTATTCTGTTGGTGGTGGTTGAGTTCGTTTGTAATTTGTTTTTCCCAATAACAACTAGAAAAAACCCTGCCATAAGCATGCAATAATGAAAATGCAATAAGAAAAAGTTCTGCCAGGAGGTAGGACATGGAGTTAGTGCTATCTTTAAAGCAAGAGAAAATTAATTTTCAGGTTAGTAGTATGGCACACTAACCATAAAATCACTGCTACCCATGCACTGAGAGTGAATGGTACAAAGGCTTTAAAAACGCCTGCCAAACCAGGCCCATTGAGCCTGTTCTGCAATCTGTTCAACCTGACTTTGGATCCTAATCACACCTGATCCTGAGGTAGGTGCTGATCTGTTCATGACAGTGCTCACTGTGCTACACATGCTCAGGTGAGCAGTCAGTGCCTAAAGAATTACAGGTACAAAGAACAAACAACTAGCACAAAACACACAGTTGCATGGAAAACTTAGTAAGAACTATATCTTACAAGAAGAACAAACAAATTTAAAACACACAATAACACTCCCTGAGTTAATCCAGAACTAAACAAGTAATTCAGCCAGTTGATTTTCTTTGTTTTCCAATAAATTGCCACAAAAACTTTAACATTAGCCCATCACAAAAACTAGGCATATACAGAAAATTTTGAGTATGGAGTGAAAGTAAAGAAAATCATCAAGCAAATTAGTGTCTTCTCTTAAAAAATAGAAAAAATATAAATTATATAAATATATATTACTTAAATATAAATTATAAAAAATATAAATTTTATAAATATCTATAAAACAAAGCTGATGACTTCACAAAGGACTGATCCCAAAGAGTGAGACATCTGCTTTCATGGGTCATACATTGCAGGGCTCACACACCAAGACAGAATTTAGAGGGAATGTGTTCTCCAGTTCAGGTGAAGAAACATAATGAAAGCGATTTTGCCTGGGTCAAGAAATGTCTGCACTTTAACATCCAGAGCAACAAGCATCAGAACTGAAATGGAGTCAGTTGTCTCTTGAAATAAATTACTTCCATATTCCTACAGATATGGTTACTCTTAGCAAACGGAAGTGTAGGATTTTATAAGCTGTTGAAAGTATATACAAACATCTTGTCAGAAGAACTTGAAGGTCATCTAACCAAACCTTATTCTGTTCTTTTCAGCACATAAAAGTGAGAACAGATTCCAGAATCAGATGGTCTTCTATAGAATAAAATAGAACATTGAGGTTTTAGCATAGTCAATGTTTATTTGAAAACAGAAATGTTCCCATCTCATCAGAATTAATAATAATAAATTAATATTATTATATTTTTATTGTTATCATTTATATTCATTATTCAGAAAAAGACTGGAAAATCTTGTCTCAAAATATTTCTACAATTCTGTCCTAAATCATTGCTTGGAGAAACAGGACTACTACATGCATATATTGATACCATATGAAGCATGAGTAGTGCACATTCTGTGAGTGTTCCGTCTGACTCAAAACAGTAACCTTAAAAAAGGATGCTTCAGAGTTAGAGAAAGATTTATTCAAATCTGAAAATTTCAGTTTATTATATGTAGGGGCATAAATAAAAATTAAATAAAATGTAAACTGTATTTAAAAATGTCTTTTGTGTAAAAAAACTAACGATAAACTTTGCAGCTGATCTTTGGGCAGAATTTATTTTTCCTAAGTTCAAATAGCTAAAGGATGGGCATCTACATCTGAGCTTCTACCTCTGTCCTTTCCATATAATTGATGAAGAGCAACAGGCATGTCCAGGGAGTCATTCAATTGATCTGTTTCCACTGTGTAGTGTAGAATAATACACATCACACCCTGGGGGTGTCTATTTCTCGGCAATGACTATAAAGGGAGCTTCAGGTGACTTATTCACAAAGGACTATAGGTATATACATTTGTTCAAATGAAATCCACCCTAAACGTCTTCTTGAAGAGAAATGTGATGTATCTTAAGGCAAAGAGAATTAATCAGGATAAAAAGAGCATATTGAAGAAGTAGGTCAGAAAAATAATTTAAATTTCCAGAATCAGTTGCTAAGAAATTTCCGTAATCAAATCTCCTGTAAGGTCTGAACTATGTCTCGTTATATTACCAAAAACTGACTTTTAAACAGAGCTTATTAGCTTACACAGCTACAACCTGGTAAAATGTATGGAGAAAATGTGAAATGGAAAGACACAATCCATGAGGAGCAGCTAGAATAAGCACTGCACAACCAGGTATGAGAAATAAAGACCATATGCCAGAGAAGGAAGGGACATTTGCTACCTGATTTCTACTTGAAAACTGAAGAGAAAGGGTTTTTACATTGTTAAAGCTATCAAATTCATTCCTTTGAATTTCCCTAACTCCCTTAGGCCAGCATAACCAACTCCCAAAACATTCAATAATATATGAATTTTACTGAAGTACTCCAGGACAATGTAAATAAATGCTTGCCTTGATTCAAATGGTACACGCATATCTGGTAAAAGGCAGGCAGTGCCTGAATTCCTGCTGGCCAGGACCTATCCCTGTGCTGGGGTTGGGAGGCTCCACCAGCTGGTAAGGAAGGAGAAGCTTTGAGGACATCTAAGCTGTCAGAAGACATGGGCTATCCCTGCTTTTGGAGGTTTTCAAGACCTGATGGCACTAAATGAATTTCCACAGTCCCTTCCAACCTACATGATTCTGTGTGCATATGAGTATTTCAAATATGTACACATATTAAAAATCAATTATTAATAATCATTGATTACTATTAAATATTCATTCATATTAATTAGCATATAACACTGCTTTTCAAAGAACCATGTTTGGTACAAATCTTCTAAATGAAAACAGGGCAAATATGTAACACCTATGGATAACTGAATATAAGAACTCCCTCTGACATCTTTCTTTTTCATCTGTCTAACACTGAAGGTAATATTGCCTAAACAAAACTAAAAGAAAATGTATAAACATGCTTTTATTGCATGCCCACACACAAAGTCAAAAAATAAGGCTTGTTTCAACTATTTACAAGCTGTCTAATCTATTTCTGTTCTTTTTCAGATAGAGAGAGATGGTCCTCATGAAACCACTTCATTATAGCTACTTCTATCAGAACTACCAAAATTTTGTAAAAATTGTCCTGATTAGGTTTATTTCTTTTCTTTCCTACTTATTTCTTTTAGGTTATATTTCTTTCATTTTTCTAAAAGGACAGTTCAGAAATATGCATAGTAAAATCTATATCTGATTTATATTCCTGTATATAAGTGCTACTTACTTTGAAAGTAAAATCTTGAACTCAGGCTAGTTAGTAATCTGAAGTCTTTAAAAAAAGATATAAACCACAAAACATACAATTAATTAATTAATTAGTAATTTACACTAAAATCTGCAGTAACTTCATTCTGGTAGAGCAACATCTTTCATAACAGCTACCGATTTTATACAAAGACAATCTGTAACACACTTGTCTATATTTAATTTAGCAGTCTATGCTTAATAAAAATGCTTTTCTTAGTTTGAAAACTTGACTATGCACTGTAAGTAATGATATGGAATGACAGCAGTGAAATCAAAGTACCTCTTTAAACAGACTTGATCAATTAAGGGGTTTTAAGAGAACAGTAGTAGCAGTACTGAGTTGGGGGGGGGTTTAATGTATACAATTTCATGGACCATTGCTCTGTACTTACAAATAGTAAGTCATAAACTTACTATTAAGTAAAAGTAAACCTCAAAGAAAGGAATTTGCATTTTATCATTGAAAGAATACGCATTTTGCCATTGAAGTTGGGAATATTCTCGGATCTGATTCTGCCTTAATTCTAGCTCCTATCGCCATAGTTAAACTTCAGTGGTATTACACTTGATAATTTTCAGTGTGACAACAAAATCAGCTCCTAAACAGTTGCATTCATTATGTAATGTTGGCACATTAGTTAAATCTCAGAGAAAAATTCCACTGATCTTTTATTTCAAAGCTAAAAGTCTTTCTGAGGCAACCGGTTTAACCTCTAAAGATAATTTTGGTATTGTGGGTATAATTCATCCCATATTCATTTTCATTTGAAAAGTAATCCAGGTATCTAAACATGGGTGACTACAGCTATTTGAGATCTTCCTGGATGTCTAAGCCACCTACATGGAGTTAGAAGGAAGGACACAGAGCCTATTTAGAAACATATATCATTGTTTGCTAGAAAGATGGGGACAAGGATTTCTTGAACTTGAGAGGACATTCAACACCTCAGTAAGGCAACAGAATTCCATTTTGGAACATATTTATTAGTATCAATATTAGCATTAGCTAAGTATTATTTAAGTCTGAACTGTTTTATTAATATCTTTTTATAGGCAACAGGAAGAAGTAAACAAGTAAGCACTTCAGAATATATTGCTTATTAATTATTTCACATGCCTATATCTAGGTCAAATGACATACCAGAAGCAGTCATTTCTTTGCACTGAGTATAAAGGAAATCCAGTAATTGCCTCTCCCTCTGTGCTTTCAATCACTTTGATATCTACTGAGCATATAAGTGTGCATTATGATACCATATGATTCAAGTACTTCCTTTCTACTATCTAGTCTAAATGGCCTGTCCATTAGTTACTATAGCACTGCATGATGAACACAGAGGAAAAGAGCAGAGAGCTAAGAGATGTCTGTTTTAGACTGATAGCACACTTGAAGAGGGAGAGAGGGAAGATTCACAACAAGGATGAAGGATGCATTTATTCTGCTTCGCCATGTGTTATGTTATACAGAAGCATAATCACAATGATATTACCAAAGTAAAATACATCAACAATTTCACAGTATCTCCAGGTGTAAAGTAAATATAAGAGTGTGATACATGAGGTAACTGATAGTCTCAAGTGTACCTCTCAAATGGGGTTGTTTCAGATATTCTGCTCAGATGTGAGCAGTTAGTGATCACATGCTGGTTTGTAAATGGTTTACATCAAAAATTTGTGTAGATAACCATTTTAACACAAGACAGTTTTTCCATCTAAGACTTTCATTCAAACCTTTGTTTAAATAAATTGTGTTTGATAGGTCACCCTAACCTTCTGTGGCTACTGACTCTAATACATATGCAAAAAAATTGCCACAACGAGCAATCCAACAAGGGAAGTCAAGCTCTGCTGATGAGTCAGGGATGACGTTCAGTGAGATAAAATGAACAGTACAGGCTCAGCTCAGGACACTGATTTCATTCTGCCATCAGATGTACAATTATTGATCTCAGCAGTTTAAAAGAAAAGCATGTATTTGATGTAGCTGGCAGCAGCCTCCCAGTTAAATTGCTCATCAGCCAGCAGACTAAATGGCTCGTCAGCTGGTTGTGAGCTTTGTTACGGAGCAGTTCAGTAAATGGACACTGGTTTTGTATTTCTCACTGTACCTAAGACAGTCAGTAATCTGAACAGCTATTTAAATATTTTCAGTCATAGCCCTAAATGGGTGTAAATGCAGCCCATTGCCCTGACCAGGTGTAAATGCAGCCTGTGTGCATGGAACCTGCTGCTTGCCAACAACTGATCAGGGAGAATTCAGCACACAAGTGTAGTCTTCTGTTCAGCTCAAAAGGTGTGTAAGAGAACAAATAGAGAAAACCAGTGAGTCTTCAAGAAAGACTTTGGGGGCAACATATTGTTGATATGTGATAAACTTTGGCTTAGGTGGTTCATAAACAGATTTACACTGTCAAAGATGCAGTCTTCTTCCTTTCTTTTTCTTGGGTCTCAAAGAAATTCAGCATAAGAAAGGGGAGAATACAGGCACAGAAAAGCTTTTCCTAAAAATGTAGAAAAGTAAAATATAGCCAGAAGGGGATAACGCAAGTGTAGATCTAAAATTTAAAGCTACTTCTGTGCATCTTCATACCTGATCTTTATAAAAACACTCCTGCATCACATGTTCTTACTACAGTATCTGTAAAGGAATTAAAGCATGGGCTTGTATGAAATTATCACATTCCCTGAAAGAAATCCCAGCTAGGTCTGAAGAATGACAGCACAATAGATAAAAACTAAGGGACAGCTGAGAGAAGAGAAATAAAAGGGCTATGTAGAAAAGGATGTTGTCCAAAGAGAGATGGAGAGGGTGAGAAGAGTCAGAAGAAAAATATCAATTAGGAGTAACCTCAGAGCAAGAAAAGGCCAAAAGACAGAAATAGGTCTTAGAAAAGGGAATGGAAGCCCAGCCAAATGGACGGTTAGCACTTGTACAAACCCTCTAATGGGGTATACGTCAGGTGTCAACAAGAGATTTTCTTGCAGGAAGAGTTTAATGAATAGAGAAGGAATACATTGTGGAGACAAATACAGGTAGCGTCAAGTGAATCAATCTCCAAGGCATACTATTACCACCCTTCCAAGAACTCCCTCTGAAGCTGTAGGTATATTTGTTAACACAGTCTACAGCATAGTGACCATGTTTCATTTTGTGCATATATAACATCTCACACAGAGACCTTGATTGCTTGAGAGCACCTTGATGTTAATGTGACATAAGTTCTTCCTACAAGTATCAAATGCAGCAAACAATTGAATGGAAGGAGAGGAGGAACTAGATGACCATGCATACTCTCCACCCAACACACCCTAACATAAAAGGACTAAATCTGAGCTGTTTTACTGTCTCCTCTTACAGCTCCTTTCTGGTCCAGGAAAACCACACCTGAATAACAATGAATGTTATTCTAATAGCAGAAGGGTTTTCCCACCTGTTCCACCTGTTAGGTAGGAATTAGCAGAGTGATGCACATGCTGCATGTGTGTAAACATTTACAAGGTGACTATAAATATAAGAAACTAGCATGATTATGTCATAAATCACTGTATTTTGGAGAAAAGGAAGCTGAACTTAGATAACTTAGGAGCCAATTCACATGTATGTTTATCACTGTAAGTACATTGTGACATGTATTTCAATTATTCCTCTGCAAAAGACTGAAATTCTTACAAGCAAGTTTTAAAGTTTGGGTTATTCTGATTATACAATGCCCAAATGTGTCCTGCAGCCACTGCTGTTAAGTGGCTGACAAGATGCATGACCCCACCAGGGAATAATAGCTCAGCATGTTGCAAGAAGCCCACTTGAACTCTTTTGGCAAGAACAAGTCATTCATTATCCCACAGCTGAATCTATTGAAGACTTATTAACACTAATTCACAAGAAAGGGGCTTGTTTGATTCCCAGTAGGAATGGAAAAGCTGAACTAGACTGTTGTTAAAAGGCACCTGATATTAAGGTAGTACCTCACAAAGTAATACAATTTTAAGTGATATTAGTAAGATTGTCTGAAATATATTTGACCTCTCTACAAATATTACTATTATATTACCATGCAATTACTGTTCATTGCCAAAGCAAACTTGCCTTAAGTATAATATTTAGAATAACCTCTAGAGCTCCAAAAATTATCTGAACTTACTCCAGTTATTCGTGACCAAAAGCTAAGTCTGCCTGTTAAAATTTCTTTAATGCTTACTTTAGGAATTCAGACATTACCATATAAAAATCTATCATGAACTAATCCAGAAGGAATTAAAGAACATTGCAAAGTTTTTCAAGGTATAATCAAAACAATTAAAAATTGCTAAGACTTGCAACTTAAACATTGCAGTCACAGGAAACCAGAAAGTAGAACTGGAATTAATTACACTGATCATGATTTTTCTGTCTATGAAAGCCGACAGTAAACCAAAGCTCTAGACTGAAACTGGAAACAGAAGCTGGAAATACATTTTGTATGCCTTAAGAATTTTGAAAACCCAACAAAACACTTCACAGTTAGGTTTACTTGTGTATTTGCATTAAAAAAGCATTTTCCATTCTAGTTGCACTGGTTTCCTCTGTGTAAATCCACATGAAGGCAGCATTTTGGGATAAAGCCACCTTGAAATGTTTTCCTAATCAATAAAAGTGAAGTAAAAAGAATGATAGAGCAACTTGGAAATCTATAATGGGCTAAATTTTCAATTTTTAAAAAATGTCTTTAGACCATTAGTTAAAAATACATTTTTAAATATTTGGTAATAAAACCATCTTAATTTTACTTTTTAAATTATTCACTGCTTAAGCAAACTAAACTTCTCTGCTGTAATTCATGATTGTTTAATACGGTCTGATGCCTGCTGGCGTGTTTTGAGAAAAGCTGAAATGTCTAAAATAGAGAGAAATGAAAGGTGCAATCCTGAAAACCTTGTGGATGATGCACAGTCATGAAATTGCAAAATTTTAAAGCAATTTTCAATGCACATTGCATTTTAATTAGCAGTTTCCCAAATTACTTTTCTGGACATCATCTTTGGCATTTCATTCAGTCTTAGGAGCAGCTTGGCACAGCACTCAAGACTGACAAGGAAGCATTTATTTGCTTATATTCACGCAACTCTGGTGTTCACTTCAGGGAGCATGCAAAAAGTCAGGCTCTTCAGAACTCACTGGCTGAGTTCTTTTTGTTTTCAAATGAGATAATTTGCCTGCCAAAAGAGAAAACATTCCCTGTAAGATGATTTTTTTTTTCTAATTTGTCACTGGGTTTTTCACATGTAGAAGCAAAAGATTTCATAATGATCTTTATCACACCAAAATGTGACAAACACTGCAGTTGGCACCAGGTTGGCATAATGCTGTATTATGGTATCTTGAGTCAATACCCTGTAACACACAAAGCACTATTTATATGGTAGAAGATGTTAGTTCTTTAAAAGAGACTCTAAAAGAATGATCACTTTTTAAATATGAATAAATGGTTAGACAACAACAAAGCTTTCTCTGAGCTGTTAGGAGAGCTTCATAATAAAGGGATCATGTCTGTTTCTCTATTATAAAATCTTTCTGTTAGTGAACCACTTTTAATATCTCATACTGAGCTGCACACTCAGGACCTGCAAGCATTTCCAAAAGTGGCCATGAATTTTCAAACTGATTATAGCAACTTGACAGAAACATTTTTAAAAGCTTGACCTGGAAAAGTGCTGAGCAGTTTTCTAAAGTGTTGGACAGCCTCGAACCCAATTGTTTTTAGGGAAAGCTGTGGCTACTCACTGAATTTTAGGAATACTCAGCATTTTGCAAGATTTAACTCTGAAGAACCTTATTGAAAGTCGATGAGAGCTAGTTTCCTAAAACTCAGTGTCTCTAAAATATTTCAGTACCTGAAATCAATGTAGTCAGCTCCCAAATGCATTTGAAACTCAGAGTTTTCACTTTGCAGAGTGCAGTGCCATGATGCCTGACTCCAGTGTAAATATTCAGAATAACTGAAGGATATACTGATGGATTTGCATGTCTGCCATCTTCTGCAACATATTAATAACTGCCAAGGAAACAATACTTTAGGAGGGGAAAAGGCCTTTAGTAATAAGCCCAGACAATTAATTTTTTAATGTATGCCATTTGTAGCAGAGATATCTCAATTTTGCAGTGTTCAAGGAAAATAGAATGGAGAAAAGGAAATAAAGGTAGCATTGGAAGATAACAATGGAAAATTTATTTATCAATCCAGGTATGTTTGTGCTCCTTATAAAAGCAATACAGATGCATTCCAGGTATTTCACATGTAAATATGCTACTTTTAAAATTTCAGTGTTACTTTGAAAAAATGCATCACTACAGCATTTCTTCATAGGTAATACCAGAACTGGGTATTCAGCAGACACAGCCCATTGCCCAAAAGGGAATAAGCACATGAAATTTGCCTACCATTTGGCAGAAGACAAAACTAACCAAAAACATCTTTCTGCCATTTGAAGAGCCTGATAAGGCCTTCACTGACAGTCACAGATCTGAGTCTCTCATCTTCCATGACTTCCCTCTTAAGCACTTTGCAAAGTCATCAGTGGAGAAAAGGAAGAGGCCACCTCAGCACAGTAGCCAAGATATGGAGAAGTTCAGTCTCTCCAAAATACAGTCTCTAAGTGTCTGTTTGGCAGGTGGAACAAACTTTGTTCAGAAGTTTCCTTAAAACCAGCCTCCTTCTCCTGCCTCCTCCACACTCCCAGCAGTGGAGGCTCTTCCCTACATCTCTCAAACAGGGGAAAAGGAACAATCACCATCCAAGTATTGGTAACTCCAGCAGTACTGCCTACAGCAAGGTCATTATTACTCAGACTATTTTACCTTTTTTTTAGGATATTATAGTAATTCATGTCATACCTGTGCCAAGCCTTAGAGGAACAATTTCAATATTAGTCTGATTGTCTCTAATTAACTGATGTGTCCCACACTGCAGCATCAAGTGCTGTGGCCTTGTCCTGGCAGAGCCCTCCTCAGCCACCTCCTTGTGCAGAACCTATTCAAGAACAGGAAGCAGAAAGAAAAGACAGCTGATGTTATGAGTTTGCAGTGTGCTTTCTCTATATAAAAGTGGAGTTTAGCACTACGGTTTTTGATTAATTTGGGATAGGCATTTTGTCATGCAATTAAAATGCAATTAGACTACTGTCCTGCAATATTGACTTGATTTATAATCCGCTGCTTAAGTAAATTGTTTTAATATCTCTCTTGAGTCTTTCTCCAGATACTACTTTTTATTAATACATGTGTTTTAGGAGACATTTAATCTCATTTTAAATAAAAGCAAAAGAGAAATTGAGGGCAATGCATATAAAAGCAGATGTTAAGCATTTATGCAGTAAACCTAATCAAGGTACAAGTGGGATGACCTCAGCAGTCAAGGGTTTTCTATATGGTTATGTATGGTTCATTTCTGTTCCCAAGATCCTAGCATCTGGGCAAAAATTAACATAGTCTATGCTCTCAGCAAATAAAACCCAGAGCACTGAAAACCAGCAGAAATGCTTGGGCACCCGGAGCAAGGAGTGCAGCTCTGGTTCCACCTGCCCTACCTTGTCAGCTCGTGGACCATGGTGCTGGCTGTGAAGGGTTGTGGCAGCTGTCACTGCTCTGTTCTTCCCTTCAGGGACATTGCATTTGATTTTGGATAATGCTTCCATCAGCTGCCACAAGAGCTTCTCTTCAACAGTGCATAGCAACCTGGAAAAGTTGTGAAGTTACAATTTATTGCTAGGTATTTGTGAGCTTAGGTTTATTCTGAAAGTGATGAGTCAAATGAACCTTAATGGGTTAATCGTACCATTAGTAATTCCAGCCTATGACCAGTGGTATTTAGGTCTGTTACAAATGCTTGGGATTCACCACACAAACCTCACCTGCTCAAGCTATACCTCATCTTCCAACCCCATGTGCTTAGAAACTGGGCAGGAAGGAATTCAGACCTTGAGTCAAATCGTCTGAAGTGTAACCTCAGCTAGGTCCACTTCCCTTTCACTTTCAAAAGCAGGACTAAATATTTTCTAATTTAGATATATTTTTGAGGATTTTCATTCTTTAGTATAAACAATTCATAGTGCACCATATAATTCTGTACTGAAGTAATATTTTTAGTATGTTCACTTCTATTTATGCTTTTCTTGTATATACAGTTGAAAATATTTATATAATCCAAAGACAATTAAAAATAATCCAACTACATTCATTTCCAGTTTAACTCAGTATAATGTAACTGTTAAATAAGTGTATATGCTTATGTATCTAAAACTAAGAAAAGCTAAATCTGAAAAGCTTACTGTTTCAGGAAAAAAAAAACCAGCATATTTCTTATTGCTTTTTCTTATTTTTTGAAATTATTTGAACAACACAGTTCTCTTTTTTGTATTTATTTACCAACAGTGCACTAAAGTGTGCTTCAGTTGCTTTTAAATACTTTTATTTATTTAAAAATCAATCTTCTCACCATCACATCCACTGTAGATGACAGATTCTCTACATGCAATAGTGTAATTTTAGAGCAGCTTGTATATTTTTTAGAAAAAACCCAGCCATGTTGTATTGTTGTAACCACTTTTGTGTTGTCTTATACATAAAGTATTTTTAAGGGTGATTTGAATCACATAGGACCAGCAGGCAGTTCAGTGAAATGCCTGTGAAAAGACAGCTAACACACATTGATTTTAACTTCTGGAGTAATAAACACAGTGAAAAACTGGCTTGTTAAAAGCTAGGATACTACAGGAAAAAAAAAATAAAGTTTAAAAACTAGTTATAGATATTTTTTTTTAGGCTAGAGTTCCTTGCTTCTGGCATCAACTGTATTTCACCATCCAAGGAAGTTTCAATCCTCCTTTACCTGTTAGCAAAAATCACATCTAATGGAGTCTACAGTCCTGGGTAACAAATGAAAGACTATGAATTTCTAAACAAGCACAGCACTTACAAGAAGGAGTAGAGAGTCTTGATCTAGCAGTGACTGTGGCAGGTATAGCTGCAGAGAAAGAGAAAGAGGAAAAAAAAAAAAAAAAGCAGAAATTCAGAAACAGGAGTGAAAATTCAAGGAAATAACAGGCTTATTCACCTGAGAGTAGAAGTTGATGTTAGATGGAAGGAAAATATCTTCAGAAATGCCCTTGATAGATGGACCTCCGTGCTCTAAATAAAGCCATAATACATACTATGCAGGGAAAAGTATGGAGGGGGCAGCTGAAATAGCAATATATTCCCAGGGTTGCTCTTGAGAAATAAATTTTGATAATTGAACACAGAAGGCTCAAAATATTATACCTACCTTTTCGTATTGGCAAGTGATATCCAATATTAGATTTCTTGTAAAACTATATCAAATAATTTCACAAGTTTTTGAAATATTACCTGATTGACAACTAATTTTGCAAGGAGGTAAAAGCCCAACACTCCAAAACTAGATCCAATAGAATATATTTATCTCCGGAATAGTATGAGATGTGGAAGTCAATAATCAGGCCATCAAATTAGATGCCAGGTTTAGAGCTGCCGATTCCTTACTGTCAAAGTTTGCAAATATTGGCCTTTGTCTGTAGTACCACCTAGTGTCAAAAACTCTTATCTCTGAGCTGAAAAGAACTGGACTGAACTCCATTATGCTCCTTTATTTCCTCTAGTCAAAACAACCAAACCATACAGGAAAGTTGTCCAGAAGGCATTTTTCATGATATTGAGCCCAAGGAAGAGTCTTTCATACTTTTGTTTGCTTTATGCAAACAGAATTTTGAGCCTTTTGTTGAGCAAAAGATGGAGCTTGGATATTGGTGACAGCAGACAAAAATTCCCCCAAATTACACACAGTTTTAAGTATGGGTATTTTTTCTACAGTGTGAAGTAGAAGAAATGCTATAGGGCTTCTCTGCACTGGAAGTGACAGAAAAGCTACAGCGAGCGAGGCTATGGTGGTGCACCCAGGGCCCTGCTTTGCTTCTGTGGGCAATCCCCAGAGTAGAATCAAAGAACTTGCTGAGAGACACTGCCTGCCCACCAGA